>PIJE02001204.1:72741-85241 GCA_002895965.2 Coryphaenoides rupestris | reverse complement strand
AATATTGTGCTATTATATATATTTTTTTGTTCTTGTTATTTTTTGCCTACTTTTGACTCCTTGAACGCTTCCTACATACTGTCGCCTGCCATGTCACAAGAGTTTCACTGTACAGAATGGCCCTGTGTTCTGTGATGTACATGTGACAAATAAGACACTTTGACTTTGACTAATATACACAAAACAAAACAAGTTAAGTGGTGCAGGAAAAAAAGCAAAAAGCAAACAAAAAGGTAGGTCAAAAGGGAACGTACTGGTGGCTTTCCTAAAGAAGAAAGTCTTTAGGCAAGTTTTAAAATAGCCCATACACATGTGCTTCGAGTTGCTCAGGGAGGGAGGAAGGGAGAAAGGGAGGGAGGGAGAGGCCATTAGTATTAAAGCCTGTGTATGTGCAGGCCATGAGTGTGACTCTTTATGGCCCGGCTCGGCCTGAAGTCACCAAACGCTAAACCTGCCATAGACAAGTCAATAGAAGACAATGTCTGTCTGTTCAATACTCGTTATTATGTCTGTTCAAACCTAATCGTAATAACCCTGTCCTCCAATGCAGTTCACCAGCAACTTGTTTATCCTGGAGTGGTGGTGTGCAACTCGGGTTATATATTTATGTATTCACACCCAAGAGGCGTGTTCAACTCACTGGTCTGATTTGAACCCATGTTTATTTAATAGCTCACATTCACAGAGAGTGAAGTTACCAGAGAACCAGTCCATCCAGCTATTAGTTAGATACCTAATTATATAGCCATAATAATATAATATAGCCATAAAAAATAACAAATACAAAAAAGATATATATTCATGTATATATTAACTATATCATCCTATATATAGGTATCTATCACATGTATTTGGAACATTTGTCACTTGTTATATTCATATTATCAGCAACTCCACTTACGGCCGGACGGGGGCGCTGTTGTCACACCAGTGCCTGTGCCGGTTTACTCGGCGCGGCAGAATTGCAAAATAATGTCACTATAAAATACTGATATTTTTTGCAGTGTATACATTTATTTAGTAATTCGTTAAAGTATTCATTTTCGCGCATAAAATATCGAAATGTGAATAATAAAATTGAAAAATAAAATAACAAAATAAAAAAATTAGGCCCCCCCTCCCGATACCGCTAAGCCGCTAAGCCCTCTGGGAAACGTAGTCCAGAAGCAGCTCCTGAATGATTGAAGCGCCCATTCTGTCCTCCCACATCTCCTCCTCACCGCCAGCCCGCAACAAGATGCCGGCCGTCCACCACAAACTGCTCTTAGAGGACGCTTTGCAGGACAGTCCTCAGGTAGGCAGGCCCCTTGGTTTTATTTTTACCAAAGCTCTTACGGGAGTAGAATAGCCTGTTCTGCGTGTATATGATGCGTTAGAAGACGTGTTAAGACGCCTTGTTGACAGCTCTCTCTCTCTTCTCTCTCTCTCTCTCTCTCTAAAACCCGCCTCACTGTGCTCGTATTACACAACGTTACGCATCAATGATACTAGTAGTAGTCATTATAATAATAACAACCGTAACCTATCTTGTCTCCTGTCGAGGCATTTGCGTCCAAACACCCAATTTAATTTAATTTCATTTAATTTCATTAAATTTCATGTAATTTAAAGCGGTAGTTTTCCTCACATCCCGAGTGACGTCATCTGAAGGGCCCCTTCCCGGGCTACAAACTGACAAACATCATCATATATTGTTATTATTATTATTATTATTATATTATCTATCTTATCTTATTATCTCTCTCTTATTATTATCTATCTTATTATTATAGTCTATCTATGCACATGGATGTACATGGATGGCATGCATTCCCCCCCTTTTTTTTTTTTGTATTTCATTTTAATTTAATTTAATTACATTTGTATTATTTTTGTATTTTTATATATTTTTTTATATATTTTTTATGTCATTTTTTTTAAGTTGACTTACTTACCTGTATATATTTAGTTATTGATTAGATAGTATATATAATAAATATATATAGTATATTTTACAAACTCATGTTTATACATTTGATTGCAATATTGCAGCTTTGTTTACATATTTTTTGTGATAGAATATCTGCAATTGCACATTTGTAAATCGACGATTGTAAATTAGATTTGTTTGTTTTGGTTTTTATTTACTCGCTTTGGCAATGTAAATGTACGTTTCCCACACCAATAAAGCTCTTTACATTGAAATTGAAATGTATATAGCGCCTTTATCCAGTGGCGGGCCTCGACCCATGTTACTGGGGGGGCCCTGCAGGCTGGGGGAGCCGGTTGTCCTGTCAGAGGGGCACTTTTGACCCCTGAGACAAAAGATACAAATACAGAAAAAACATACAACATACAATACAATACCATGATTGGTATTTGTAGTCAGTTACCAGTTACGCCCAGCCCCCCCAAAAGCACCCATGTCAGGGACACTTTGACACTTTGCGAGTGGGGCGAGCCGAGGGATTGAACCAGCAACCTTCCGATTGTGAGGCAAACAACCATTCTACCTCCTGAGCCAGTGCTGTTCGTATGTCGCCTTATGTGAATGACCACAGTAAAAAAAGAACGTGAAATGCACGCATAACCTTTTGATATTTCGTGCAAGAAGCTTTAATTTATTAAAAGCTATGTCATCATGAATATAATCTAACTACCGCTTATGTAGTTGTTGAGAAGTCTTCTAGTCGTCTTCTAGAGTAGGTTTGTGTGGTGACACCCTTTCACAGAAATGCTTACTCACTCAGCTTAAGCCATGCTGAGTGTTTCACAACACAAACATAATAATGTTGTTCTCATTTTAGAGTATTGCTACACTGCTCTTAAACCTCTCGTAATCTCTTAAGCTGTTCACCTTTGTTATTATATGGTTGTTACATTTGTTGTGATATATTAGTGTCATATCAATGGAACTAGCTGCATGTCTGTCTGTCGGTGAGTACACTGGCATACTTTTTAAGTACGTTTTTAAGTAGGCAAAGTAAATGTACTGTATAATGTGCATCCTGATCTATTATCTAATCTAGTTGGTCGTGTGTGTGTTGGTGTGTGTGTCTCAGACTCGTTCCCTGCTGAGTGTTTTTGAGGAAGATGCAGGAACGCTCACAGACTACACCAACCAACTGCTCCAGTCTATGCAGAGGGTGTTCGGGGCCCAGGTACAGTACACGCACACGCACACACACATGCACACAAACACACGCACACACACACACACACACACACACACACACAGCTAGAGAGCGGTGCAACATCCATTTTATCCCAGCAACAAGTAATTAATTTATCCAACTAATTGATGCTGATCGATGTGTTTGGTCCCGCCCCCCTCCCCTCCAGAGCGAGATGGGATTGGCCACCCAGCAGCTCTCCAAGCAGCTGCTCGACTACGAGAAGAAGGTAGGTCACGCCTGTCAATCACTTACGCTGTCAATCACTCTGACATGTGACCACCTCCTCACACAGACAGACCTTAGCATGCATTTGCTTATGTATGCTCAGACATTTGTGTATGTACTGTAGCCTATATCCTTTGTATGTCTACTCTTGTGGTTATCTGGCACCATATGTTACTGAGGAGTTTGTGCAATTGAAAGGATAACTTTGCCGATTTTCAACCTTATCCACATTAAGGATGTAATATAAAAAACACCTGCAGTTGTTGTAGAGGCTCTCTGTGTCTCTGAGTCGCAGCTCAGCGCAGATGCTAAATCATACCTCAACTCTGTGATTTGACGTTAATGAGTTAATGACAGAGTTGTGGCAAGGTTATGGGTAAGGTGACGCGAGATCTGGCAACATGGAGAAAATGGTAAACATTTGCATATACTGTTACTACCGCCATTGAAATGATAGCCTGTCAATGCCGGTTGAAAATCGGCGAAGTTCCCTTTTGAGGAAAACATCTGCAAATTGAAAATATGATTGGCTATTTTATGTGATTTATATATATATCTATTACAATAGAATAGAGTCTTTTTACTAATCATGTGCCTGTTCGAAACGTGCCTGGCTTCTGGTACTGCTGCTTGTCGATCGGATGAACGGTTGTCGAGAAAATCAGAGGACATACATACATACATACATACATACATACATACATACATACATACATACATACATACATACAGAGTCTCCTCTAATAATAGTTAGATATGCTATTACAGATTTTTATTAAACAGTTAAGGTTTAGGGCCAGAGACATTCATACTAGAACCTGACTTATTTTTCCCTCCAGAACTTCGCCCTGGGGAAAGGAGACGAGGAGGTCATCACTACACTTCAGCACTTTGCCAAAACTGTGGAGGAGGTAAAGTCTTGGTTTTAAACAACGATGCGAGGGCCTTCGCTTGATGGCTAATCTCCATTTGCATGCGATGCAAATGGCAACCTGAGTAGAGAATATTGGCATTGGATTGTTGCTGTTGCTGATGTCCACGACGACGATGTTGGGATAGAGGAATCAGAATCAGAAACAGAAACAGCTTTATCACAAGCAAGGAATGTGCTTTTGTGACGCATAACATTAAACATTTAACAGTAAGTAGTCTTTCTGGACTCTACGGACCAACATTGACCACCATGAGCACGCAGAACCATCAGAACCATCCGGTCCATTAGGACTGACCACTAAGATACCTAATGTAATATAATATTATATAATATATATTATATAGGGCATTGGGCAATAATTCAACAATATGGGGTATTGTCTTTGAATAGTATAGTATCATCATGAAATGAAAATATCTACTTATCGTTTGTGTAGTCTAAATTCATTTTGACAAGAACATATTCGCTTAAAATGATCAAATATAAAATGTCAAATATGTGGTGGGAAGCGTCATTGAGAAAGGACTAGTCTGATACCATACTTTAAACCTCCATATATATTGCAGTATAATGACCTTCAGTTCAGAGTGTTTTTGAGTATAAGTGAGGCAAGAGCTCCCGCCACATGAAGAGGCCTATTGTGGCTCCTCCAGTACAAGGAGGACAGGTAGTTTACTGCAGAGTTGTACTTGTAGTACTTGTACTGTAGACAGAGCAGGTGGAAGATACTGACGTGTGTGTGTGATAGCTGATCACTGCTGGCTCCACAATGGATGGATGAATGGATGAATGGATTAATTGGGAGAGACACACACACACACACACACACACACACATGCACATACATGCACACATGCTCTTTGGACAAATGCACTTAACTGTAAGTCGCTTTGTACAAAACCATCTGCCGAGATGCCTAAATGTAAATTTCATTTTTTTGTGCAGTTCCTGGTTCGTTCTAACACACAGCTTCCTCTGCTGTGTTCCTGCAGCTCAACGCTCTCCACACGGACCTCGCCAACCAGATGGCAGACAACATGGTGTTCCCCTTAATCCAGTTCCGGGAGAAAGACCTCACAGGTAAGCTCTCTGCACACACACACACGCGCGCACACAAACACACAACCATGGGCTCCATGTTTGTTTGTGGAAATGATTTGTGGATGATTAATATCCTTTGTTCCAGAAATCAGCACGCTGAGGGAGATATTTGGCATCGCCACGGATGGTACGTACTGCTCTGAATATCGGCTCTTAGACGAAGTAGTCTGTGAGTAGCCATCTGCTGATAACCACATCCTGTTTGTCTCTCTGTCCGTCTGCCTGTCTCTCTCTCTCTATGTCTCTCTTTCTGTCTCTCTCTTTCTGTGTCTGTCTCGCTCTCTCTCTCTCAGAGCATGAAGCCTCTATGGTCAAGTACAGCCGATTGCCCAAGAAGAAGGAAAATGAGAAGGTGGAGTGACTTACTGTCTCTCTCTCTCTCTCTCTCTCTCTCTCTCTCTCTCTCTTACTAAATTCTTCTATTGAGGAAGTAAAGCCATTCAGCAGGGGGTCATTGTCAGGGCGTGACAAACAAGTAAATAACCGAACAGGAAGACAGACTGACGCTTGTGTCAACAAACCTAGAATTACCGAGCCGAGCTAGTCATCAATTGGCACACATGGCAGTTTAAAAAAATATATATATAAATAGATAGAGAACCACAGCCTATCTCTATCTCCCCATACTGAACATAAACCAAATCCCATATATAAATATTGTGTTTACTATTGTGGGAAACCAGGAGTCCATCAACATCATTGATAATGATCGATATTTAGATTCAATGAACGGTCCAAACATTTGCTGCTTATGGTAGATTCAGTTAACCAACTTGGTTAACTGATCAATAAATAAAAACGATCAATAGATGAACTACTTAGTTGCCGTTGCAGTGCATTACAGAGACAAGGCAGAGACTTGTGGCGTGCGTTAGGCGTATCGTGCACAATAACCTCCACACGAACCCTGACGTCTCTTCAGGAGTTTCAACATCTTAAGTTCAATTTTTAAATGATATGTGTTTTTCTGTGTGTGGCTGCTTCCTGGGCACTGTGTTGTGGCCAGGTGAAGGCGGACCTGGTGAAGGAGGTGGCGTACACGCGCAGGAAGCAGCACCAGGCCTCCATGCAGTACTACTGCGCCCTCAACGCCCTGCAGTACCGCAAGAGGGTCGCCATGCTGGAGCCCATGCTGGGATACACGCAAGCGCAGGTATATATACCCCCCGCCACCCCCCACACACACACACACACACACACACACAGCCACGCCCCCATGTCTCTCCCATGTTTTATACTGAATGCTGGGTGCACTGCATTAAGTGGAGCAAACTATGGCAACCTGCATGTAGCCCTGTTTAACGCCAGGTAATTTTGAATCATAATTGCGAATTGAAAAGTCAAAACTGGTAAATTAATGTACAGTAAGGGGGTCATATGCACATTTCTCTGAAACATCGACGAGCTTTGCCTCCCTTTTTATGATTCAATCTAGATTCAAAAAGGATTATAGAATCTAGATATTTCAGAATCCGAATCAGAATGATCTTTATTGCCTTAGTTTTTACAAATAAGGAATGTACTTTTGTGAAATTGGTGCCTCACATTGAACTTAAACAGAGAGTAATCCTTCTTGGGTAAACAGGGCCTATCTCTGGCAACAGGCAGTGGTGGGAAAAAAAACTGAAGATAAAAGCTTTCATAATGTTTACTCAGTTGGCTTGAATGATATGATGCACATAATATGGATGACCAGGATAAGCCTCCATTTAGGCTGTATTGTGGTACAGATTGTGATACGCCAACACAATAACACACACACACAATACACTTCAGGAATGGGTATTAGATATGAAAACATATCTTATTATTTATGCATTGAATACAGTCTTTGAGGGTACAATATAGCTCAATCCATTAATTGGACATTGTCCTAAATTATGAAGATGTGTACATATAATCTTTGTTTAAATAGATATTCAGGTATATATTTACATTTAGGGCATTTGGCAGGCACTTTTATCCAATATATACCACAGCAATATATCGCTGTGGTACATAAAGATAAGAATAGAGCAGCTTTCAAGCATTCATAGTTGCAAGGTTAACAGAACGAGTTTCATAATTGCTAGGTTGCCTGCATAACAGCTGGTATAAGAGCAGACGTGCCATTCTGAGTACTTACCAACATCTAAGAACATACAATATGCTAAACAATGCTAAGTACTATTAATAATGCCAAGACGTACAAACATGCAAGTTAGTGCTAGGGTTAGGAGAGGGAAGACTGTAAATCTATCTCAAGAGAGTCCAGAAGTAACCCATTTGTACCAATCGGTATCTGAAATCTGAATCAAATGTAATTTCCATGCGTCTGAATCAAGCCTATCTACGCCCCCCCCCCCCTCTCTCTCTCCCAGGTGAAGTTCTTTAAGACCGGCATGGACCTGGTCTCTAAGAAGATGGACAACTTCCTCTCCTCTGTCAACAGTATGGCACAAAAGTAAGAATCGACTTGCTGTAACGGTCTATAAAATGCAATAATGGTATAAATGTATGTCTTTGTTTTGGCATCATTTAACACAATCGTTTCCATCCTGTTCATTCACATGATACTGGAGTGTTCTGTTCACCATGACATGAGATGATTGTGTACTACTTTCCATCTGTGTGAATAGCATAACGTTGCCATGCATTAGTTTACGCTGAAGCAGAAATATTACATATATAAAAGTCATTAGGAAAAGTCCAAGACACACGCATTCCAGAATTTCGGTTAATATTTTTAGCACTATAATAAAAATAGAATCATATTGTTTTAGAATAGAGCAGGTTTCAAGCATTCATAGTTGCAAGGCTAAGAATAAGTTTCATAATTGCTCGGTTGCCTGCATAATAGCTGGGATAAGAGCAGACGTGCCGTTCTGAGTCCATTACCAACATCTAAGAACGTACAATATGCTAAACAACGTTCTCCCATCCACCACAGCATCCAGGCCCAGCTGGACAGTGAGGCGGAGGCCATGCGCATGTCCCAGAGGGAGCTGCTGTCCGTGGAGGACACGGTCTACATGCCCGACAAAGACCCCGACCCCGTGAGCCGATCCCTCATCCAGAAGTCGGGCTACCTCAACATCAGGAAGTAAGCCTTCCTAACCCCACGATGATGGCAAAACACCTCCATGGCTGCTTCCTGTTGTTCAGCCTCAAAGGAGCCAAGATGGCCGATTGAGTCTTTGTTTATTTGCTCTTCCACTGTCGTTATGCCTGGTGCCATATGCAAGATATATTAATTAGGCAGTGGTATTGAATAAAAACAATAGAATAATAAATATACAGTATATACGCCTAATAGAGTAACATACTGTAGGAGGAGAAATGTTACCCTAGTTCATTACCCCCCTGAGGTAGGCCCTATACTACACTGGAATTATGCTTTTAAAGACTCAATATAGTATTTGTCGTTCCACTTTTTGTGACGGTGGGTGGTGTGTTGAGGACCCAAATGCAGGACAGCCAGGCAGGTGATGATGATTAAACCCAAACGTATTTAATCAGGAAACTGGTACAGGCAACGTGGATAAACACAAGAGACATAAGAAAAGCTTTTCAAACTAAAACTGGAACAGAACACATATGAGAGAAACAATGAACAGACTGGGGAACAAGACCTACAGTATATCGAGACATGAGGGGTGATGACGGATGAGACACAGCTGGGAGTAGACAGAACACATGGCAAACATAGAACTACAAGTGCTAGACGAGGAACACGAGAGACAAATACAAAACTAGACCAAGGGACACATCTTGACGTACTACAAGGTCCATGAGGAAGGGGAAGTTGACCGCAGGGGGGGGGGGATCAGAACAGGAGGTCGGACGGCCAGACAGGTGCTGGAACCCCCCGGAGACTTCGTCCACCGCCGGGACACGAGAGGGTACATGCGAGGGTAGACTTGAGAGTGCAGGAGGTCAGAAGACGGGAGACGCAGGGTTCACCGGGAGAAGTTCTGCCCACTGGGTCCAGTATTGTCGGTTAATTCTGTTACAGTGGGTGGTGGTTGTGTTGAGGACCCAAACGCAGGACAGCCAGCCAGGTGATGATGGAGATGATTAAACCCAAAACGTATTTAATCAATAGACGGTACAGGTAACATGAATAAACTAAGTCAACAGCTCTTCGAACTAAAACTGACACTGAACAGAACACATCACAGACAAAATGATCCAACCAGAAGTGACTGGGGAACCAGACTTATATAGAGACATGAGGGGTGATTACAGATGAGACACAGCTGGGAGCAGACGGGACACATGGCAAGAGCTAGACAAGGAATACAACAGACAGAAATACACAACTAGACCAAAACAAACTCAAAAAAAGTCAGAACCATGACACTTTTAGCCTTTTACCGAGGAGCTTTATTTATGTTACTTTATTTATTTAATAAATAATAACTCGTCTGTCCTGTCTATGTCAGCATATAGTATGTTTTTTATGTTGTGTTTCTATGCTTGCCGCAGCACAAATTGCCCATCCGGGACAAATGATACGAATACGAACTTGAACTTGACATCACAAGTGGGAGTGTTCACCTAGAAGTATGCTGGATGGATCAGCCTACCAGCTTATACAGGGGACAGGCTGATCTATCCACTGCTTGGAAGGGCTAATCACACTCACACCTGGTGGTATAATAGGAGTCCTTTAAATGGGGGGATTGAATCTCTATGCTATTTTAATGTATGTTAATGTTGTGTAATATTGTCCGGTATCTCACACGAAATGTCAGTTTCACGTCATGGGATACGGCAAAGGAAACGTTTATTTTTGTACCCGCACGATGCCTGCTTAATTAAAGCGCTCCAAATAAGTTTGCCTGCGGTAAAAATAAAACACAGAAGAAGACAAATGTCAACAACAGATCCATCATGGCCGACAGCGCGGGTCAGGTGACGCGTTGACAGCGCGCCTTGTCAGCTTGTTCTGCGGAGACGTACGGGCGGCGGAGATGGAAAGAGAAAGAGAGAGAGAGAGAGAGAGAAAGGGAGGCAGAGACAGGGAGAGAGACAGAGCTTGCTTAATGGCGGCGAATTTGCCGACGCAGCCGCTCGCCGCGTGATTCATAAAATGTCACCGCTGTCAGACAGACCTCGTCGCCGGCCCCACAGAGTTGTTGACAAATGACGTTTTTCCACAGATTGCCATTTTGTCATTAATGACACTTCTCCCCCCCCGCGGGGAAGGCTGTCAGACAAGGCTGTGCTTCACACTTCCTCTGTCTCCGACGCTCCGCTGTCTCTGATCTGAGGATCTGTCCGCCATGGCGTGCAGCCGCGAGCGAGCGAGGCGTGAACTTTACCGTTAATTGGAGATAGTGTGTGTGTGTGTGTGTGTGACTTTGCCGTCTTGACGACAAGAACGAAAGGCACAAGTCGTGAATGTCACCCCGCAACGCGAACACGTATCTTTGTTTCGGAGATAGACATCATTGATTTATTTCTTCTTACTTTTCGTTCAGGATGAATTGTGAGGAAGAGGGCAGAGATTCACGATGAATGAAGATGATAAATCAATAAAATGCGGAGATAACCAACAATGCAGAGGAACATTCTGTAGCAATGATCCTTTGCCACAATGCCGCATTACGTGGCTTAGTTCGGGGCTCCTCCAAGGACACAGGCAGTAGTGGTGTTGAAAGTCCGGTTTATTGCAAACGGTGGAATGAAATGACATGACGTGGAGCAGATGGTTCTTTAGCTAGCATGCTAGCGCCCCCTGAGTGTGTGTGCTGGTAGCTGACAACCTGTGGTGCACTGATTAGCCAAAGCACCACAGGCTTGCAGCCCCACCCCCCCCCCAGACTCTAACTGGGCCAGGTGAGGCCAATTAAGCCAGCCAGCAACCAAACACACACACTCCCACACACTCATAAGCAGGTATCCTGGTGTGACCTTTAACCCCAGTGGAGTGTGTGTGTGATTGACGGCTGGTTTAAACAGCCACACCTGGCGTGAGTCAGGCTGATTCTCAGTCTGGGGCTGGGTGAGGCTGCACATCTATGGTGCATTGCCTAATCAATAAGCCATGTTAGGCTTCTCGGCAGACTCTGCTTCTTCATTAGGCAATGCACCATAGGTGTGCAGCCTCACTCAGCAGACTGCAGACTCTTAATCAAGCCAGGGCCTGGTGAGGCTGCTTAAATCAGCCACCAACAGATACACACTCCACACCCCATACACACACATACACACTCCACACCCCCATTTCCTCTCTCATCCATTTTTTTGGTTTCCTCTGTGCTCCAGCAAAACGGGCCTGGTGACCACGGCCTGGGACCGGCTGTACTTCTTCACCCAGGGAGGGAACCTGATGTGCCAGCCACGCGGGGCGGTGGCCGGGGGCATGGTGCTGGACCTGGACAACAGCTCCGTCATGGCCGTGGAGTGTGAAGACAGACGCTACTGTTTCCAGATCACCTCACCCACCGGGAAAACGTAGGCGCACTCACTCAACCGCTCCATATCTGCCCACAGGGTCATAAAATAAAATCTTTTTCCTGCGTGTTGGGGCTTTAAATAGTGTGCTGAGTCAAGAGTATAAAGAGTGTCCAGCTGATTCGGTTCATTACATTTTCGTTGACTCAAAAAACTATTTCTTTTCTTCTATTTCCACAATTCCAGGTCAATGATCCCTTCAAGCCGAGAGCAAGAAAGAGTATGAGGAGGTGAGCGTATGACGTGGTGGATGAGTTAAACACACACGGTGGATGAGTTAAAAAACACACGGTGGATGAGTTAAACACACACGGTGGATGAGTTAAACACACACGGTAGTGAGTTACAACACACACCGGTGGATGAGTTAAACACACACGGTGGATGAGTTAAACACACACGGTAGATGAGTTAAACACACACGGTGGATGAGTTAAACACACACGGTGGATGAGTTAAACACAGCGGTAGTGTTTTTTTGGAGGGGGGGGGGTTGTTTGTTTGTTTGTTACAAAGTCGCTGCTCTCCCGGCTCCGAGCTCCGAGCGATGCGATGCGCGCTGCATGTTAAACTGTGAATTCCGGTGTTCACCCCCCCCCCCCACCTACTTACCTACCTACACCCCCACCACCCCACAGACCCCT
>PIJE02001204.1:0-71730 GCA_002895965.2 Coryphaenoides rupestris | reverse complement strand
CCCCACGGACCCCCGAGCACTAGATTAAAATCGCAGTGAAGGGCACTGAACCACAACCACAACAACAACAACAACAGCAGGAAGAAAAAAAAACACACACACACACAATTGCCTGAAATGATTTTAGGTTGTAAAGTGTGTAAACGGCGCCGACGATCGAGGATCATCACATAGTCATCGGGAAGCAACCTCGCACGCGCGTCCGTGACGTGTGGCGCACGCTAATCCACACGGGAGCGCCAGGAAAAACAAACAAACAAACAAACACAAAAAAAAAAAAGTACGAGCAAGTGATCCGGAAAATTCCCTTTTTCACCGCTGAATTCCAATACGTTTTCGTTTCATTACACCCGGAATGCATCCATCCAGGCAAAGAACGCCACGATGCAATTTTGGTTGATTGCGACCCGCTTTATGTGTGTGTGTGTGTGTGTGTTCCAGATGTCAAACACCCCTTATTTGGCCTTGATTGTGAACTGCCACTGCCTTGTCCCGTGTGCGTTCGCCCGCCCGCCCCTCTTTGAGTACAATCAGTTCCTCAGCGACGCTATTTAGCTTCGAGTTTTTGTTTGGTAAACGCCTCTCGGCTCGCGGGGAGCTAATACAAGTTTGTTGTTCGGTTCCACTTCAACCCCAAGAGCGCACCGTGAATTTACATGGCTGTGTTCATTACCACCCGTGGTACAAAACCACAGACGCTTTCTGATTCTGTGTGTGTGTGTGTATTGGCTGGGACTAACCTCAACTCACACTGCAATTTAACCAAGACGACGAAGGCGTTCGTAAAGAAACAGACTCGAGCTCGTCGTCGATATGTGGCTTATATATATATATTGACTGTGCATGTCCACAGGTCAGCGGATCGCACCCCCCTCACCTCACCCCCCCGCCATACTCCATCCAGCGAGGGTTCAATTCTAGAGAAATACTGGAAAATATTTAAAATAATCTATAGCTAAACTCTCCTGTGTGCCGTCGTCCTGTTGGAGAAGGTACACGTTATGAAGTGTGTTCCTTCCCACAAGGTCACCGTTGAGAGGCTCTGCTGAACAAGTCGTCCGTTCGGCTGAATTTAAACGGTTTGTCGTTGGTTTTTTTTTTGCACATCCAGAAATAAATAATCGGTACAAGCTAAGAGATGTGTGTGTGTGTGTGTGTGCGGGTCGAGAGACACGTTGCATTGAGGAACGGTAAAGACTTCCATGTAAATGTTCAGTTGAGTTTTATTAAATATACTGCTTTGCACTCATTGTCTGACCTAATTTATCTACAGCAAAATGTCCAACGATCTTTTAATAAAAATACACACGACCTTTTCTTTTCCACGGTGGGAATTCTGCAAATTTTTTTCCCTCCGCGTCGCAGGAGGAGGAGGAACTAGAACACAAGCGACGGTGTGTCGACGAATCGAGCGCATCGTTTCATTTGCACACGTCACAGAGCAGGCAGCCAATAGAACGGGGCCACACAGCAGGTGGAACACTTGACTTTAAAAGGGTACACTTTTTTTTGGCATTAGCTTACTTAAGGTTTCGTTTTGCTAGTGGCAGCGCCCAAATGTACACGCAAACTGCAAAGCCACGCACGCACACATCCAAGCATCCAAGAGACTTGGAGTTAAAATCCTACGATATAATTCACAGCAACAATGCACAGACGCTTCCAGACACAGAGCCATCCAAACTCTTGAAGTCTTCGTTGTGTCCATACTGTACTTGACGAGATCCAAATCAACACAAAGCTCAGTGCGTTACAAAGGCGCGTGTCCGGGACCGATGGTCTCAGGTCTCCTTGTAGTAGTTGTTGAAGTTGATGCGCAGGAGGAAGTCTTCTAGGTGAGGCTGGTAGCCCCTGTTCACCAGTTTAGTGACCACTAGAACAGGAGGAAAAAAACCGACAGATTTAGTAGAGTTTTAGTTTTAGTGTTGTTGTGCTGTTGACTTCAAATCAATGCGACATGATTATTTCAAACTTTTGCCGAGATGACGATTATTTATTTTATATTATTATTTTTTTTCCCCTGCCCTCATAGTTCACTGAAAAGTTCTGCACTGTAAATATTCTGAATGATTAAAGCGGGGATATTTTTCCGTAAATAATTTAATGAAACACAGATTAACTATTTATGGTTGTATATTGAATATTTTGAACAGTTAACCAATTAACAGACATGATGCTAGATTAAGTCGGTGCGAGTTTCTAAATGTCGGTTGGCCCCAGCGAGGGAAAAGAAGCACGTAGAACATAAAAATAATTGTGCCGCCTGAAAAAAAAATAATCCATAATATTAGCTGTAAAACAGTACGGCGTCATTGATCCCGGCGTGTTAAATCAATGCTGCCGCTGATTAGAAGCGGTGTAAAGTGATTTTCCTCCTAACTAGAGAACAGTGGGGGGGCTCCCCGACCGACAGTTAGCTTAATGGCCCCCCGGGGTGGGGGGGGGGGGTTAGTCTCACCTTTGAACAGGAAGTGGGAGTAGTACTTGAAGGTGTTATACGACTGCTGCATGGCGATGAAGCACGGGTGCACCGCCTCCCCCTGCTGGCTGGCCCAGGGCTGCGCGATCAGCTGCGCGCGGAACTTGAGGATCAGGCTGAAGATGCTGTGGATGATGTTCATCACAGGGGCCGCCTTCTCCGTCAGGAGGCCCCTGGGGATGGGGGGAAACCACAAGATGGAGGGACACATGGCAGATGTTAGGTGAAGGGGCCCTCCTCCTCCCATCCTCCCCAAACGTTAACGCTTCGATCGACAGGCTGCTCTCCCGTCATGCATCCCTCATCCTACCGCAGGGTTCAAGAAGAGGCCCACAGACTTGAGTCCGAAGTCAGTCTCGACATAGAAGCCTGAGTTGTGCCAAAGCCAGCCTAAAGGCCTCTGTATGCGTCTTCCGAAATGCATCGGTTAAACACACATGGTAGATGAGTTAAACACACACGGTGGATGAGTTAAACACACACGGTGGATGAGTTAAACACACGGTGGATGAGTTAAACACACACGGTGGATGAGTTAAACACACACGGTGGATGAGTTAAACACACACGGTGGATGAGTTAAACACACACGGTGGATGAGTTAAACACACACGGTGGATGAGTTAAACACACACGGTGGATGAGTTAAACACACACGGTGGATGAGTTAAACACACACGGTAGATGAGTTAAACACACACGGTAGATGAGTTAAACAGAAGTGCAAGTATTCATAAGAACCCAAAACAACAGTTTTATAAATTTCTGTCTTAGCAGCAGATGGTACTTAGCTAGCATGCTAGCGCTCCTCAAGTGTGTGTGTGTGTGTGTGTTGATGGCCGGTTTAACCTGCGCTTCACTGATTAAGCAATGCACCACAGGTGTGCAGCCCCACCCACCCCAGCCTCTAAAGTCTACCTGGGCCGGGTGGGGCTTATTCAACTAGACACACACTGTAGACGGGTTAAACACACAGAGCCACAGTGCGACGTGTCTGTCCACATACGTCTGGCGGTTCAGTGGAAGTTGAGAGACTCCCATGGGTCAACACGGCTGACCTGACCTGTCGCCACAGGGGGGGGTGCTGAGGGGGTTCGAGGGGTCAACAAGGGTGTCTACTCGGGATGACCTGAAGGCTTCCCCACCCCCCACCCCCCTGCTAACAGAGTGTGTTCTCCTCCACAGTGGATCTGCACAGTCAACAACATCTCCAGGCAGATCTACCTGACCGACAACCCAGAGGTCACACACACACACACACACACACACACACACACACACACACACACACACGTGCATGGCTCTTTCCCCTCACGCTACGATGCTCTAACTCAATGCTCTGACATTTTATGTCTTTGAATCCTTGTCTTGTCTCTATAAATCCTGTCTCATCCGTCTCAAATAACAAACTGTATATATATATATATATATATATATATGGCAGACTTATTCTTATCTGGGGGAATTGTACCACAGTATTTTTGGTGCTGTTGGAAAAAATGTTTTTCCACACCACATGAAAGTCTGGTGTGGAAAATCATTTGCAGACATTGTCTCTGATAAGAGGCTATTTATCTACAATGAGATAAGCCTTGAAACCACTGTAACATCACACACATACACACACAGTTTTATAGCGTTGTGCTGCTCAGTTGTAATATTTGTCGATCTCTTTACCATCTGAATGCTGAACTTTGCCTTGTGTCTTGTAAGATTGTGTGGGCGTGACTCTGTCAGTCATTTGGATACAAACAAATGTGTTCGCTGGTTGAGCGACTGAGAGAACCATCCTCAACTGTCTTTGACATTTAATTCTGTTTCTGGTCACACGTCTCTCGTTTGGTTTGAAATTAAAATGGTCGAAATGTCGCGAGGATAAATCACTGCGCTTACTTAACAGCGAGACGATCTGGTGCTGGAGATGGGACATGCATTGTTTGAAATACTATATTGCAATTTCTATAATAATTAAATGATTAAAATGATGCAATATTATAAAAACATAAATATGTGGAACTTTGTTTCAAAATTAAAGGTTCATCACACTAATCTACACATAACGTAAATGCAGTAAATGGAGGGTGAAATGGCGGCCTCCGGTGCTCGCCTAAGTGAACTGCACACAGGAAACGCTGTTCCTTGTTTCCAATGGGCAGGCGGTGGCCATCCGGCTGAACCAGACGGCGTTGCAGGCAGTCACGCCCATCACCAGCTTCGAGAAGAGACAGGAGGGATCGCCCAACCCTGACAGGTCAGACACGTGGCTCATTATATCTATTTCTCTGTTTGCATTGAACATTGCTCGTCGTCTTATTGCTAATTAAACATCAACAGCAACAGACACACTTCACACCCATCTTGAGCTCACATCTGTTTAAAATAAGAACTCATTAATTGTGTTCAATTGTGTCACGTTACACGCCTCCTGCACACAGCCTATCAATTATATTGCATTGCACAAATAAAGATATTACAGCATTTCTATTTTATTTAGATGCATTACCCTGGTTCACGGTTATTATGGTGTTTGTCTTGTAATATACTATATTTATGTTACCTGCATCATCATTTGAGTTTAAAAACGTACACATTTTTAACATCCTATTATACCACCAGGTGTGATTAGCCCTTCCAAGCGATTTCAGAATCTCCGGTTTTTGACATCACAAGTGGGAGTGTTAGAATAATAATACACCGAGAATAGAATTATGGTGGATGGATCATCACACTCACACCTGGTGGTGGAATAGGTCTCCTGTCATGTGGAGAAGGCTCCTATCACATACAGGTGTGTGTGTGTTTGTGTGTGTGTGTGTGTGTGTGTGTGTGTGTGTGCGTGTGCGCGTGTGTGTACGGCAGGGCCAAGCCCGGGGGTGTACACCGCAGCGGGGAGGACTCCCAGGGCTCCGGGGCCTCTCTGGAGGCGGAGGACCTGATTGCCCCCGGGACCCCCGAGCACTAGATTAAAATCGCAGTGAAGGGCACTGAACCACAACCACACAACAACAACAACAGCAGGAAGAAAAAAAACACACAGCACACACACACACACACAATTGCCTGAAATGAATTTTAGGTTGTAAAGTGTGTAAAACGGCGCCGCGACGATCGAGGATCATCACAAGTCATCGGGAAGCAACCTCGCACGCCGCGTCCGTGACGTGTGGCGCGCGCTATCCACACGGGAGCGCCAGGAAAAAACAAAAACAAACACAAGAAAAAAGGTACGAGCAAGTGATCCGGAAATTCCCTTTTTCACCGCTGAATTCCAATACGTTTCGTTTCATTAACCCGGAATGCATCCATCCAGGCAAAGACGCCACGATGCATTTTGGTTGATTGCGACCCCGCTTTATGTGTGTGTGGTGTGTGTGTGTGTGTATCCAGATGTCAAACACCCCTTATTTGGCCTTGATTGTGAACTGCCACTGCCTTGTCCCGTGTGCGTTCGCCCGCCGCCCGCCCCTCTTGAGTACAAATCAGTTCCTCAAGCGACGCTATTTAGCTTTGGGTTTCTTGTTTGGTAAACGCCTCTCGGCTCGCGGGGAGCTAATACAAGTTTGTTGTTCGGTTCCACTTCAACCCCAAGAGCGCACCGTGAAATTTACATGGCCGTGTGTTCATTACCACCCGTGGTACCAAAACCACAGACGCTTTCTGATTCTGTGTGTGTGTGTGTGTATTGGCTGGGACTAACCTCAACTCACACTGCAATTTTAACCAAGACGACGAAGGCGTTCGTAAAGAAACAGACTCGAGCTCAGTCGTCGATATGTGGCTTATATATATAATATTGGACTGTGCATGTCCACAGGTCAGCGGATCGCACCCCCCTCACCTCACCCGCCCCCCCCCCCCCCCCGCCCATACTCCATCCAGCGAGGGTTCAATTCTTAGAGAAAAATACTGGAAATAATTTAAAATAATCTATAGCCTAAACTCTCCTGTGCGCCGTCGTCCTGTTGGAGAAGGTACACGTTATGAAGTGTGTTCCTTCCCACAAGGTCACCGTTGAGAGGCTCTGCTGAACAAGTCATCCGTCCGGCTGAATTTAAACGGTTGTTTGTCGTTTGTTTTTTTGCACATCCAGAAATAAATAATCGGTACAAAGCTAAGAGATGTGTGTGGTTGTGTGTGTGTGCGGGTCGAGAGACACGTTGCATTGAGGAACGGTAAAGACTTCCATGTAAATGTTCAGTTGAGTTTTAATTCAAATATACTGCTTTGCACTCATCGTCTGACCTAATTTATCATACAGCAAAATGTCCAACGATCTTTTTAATAAAAAATACACACGACTTTTTTCTTTCCCACGGTGGGAATTCTGCATACTTTTTTCTCCCTCCACGTCGCAAGGAGAGGAGAGGAGGAACGAGAACACAAGCGACGGTTGGGTGTCGACGAATCGAGCGCATCGTTTCATTTACACACGTCACAAAGCAGGCAGCCAATAGAACGGGGCCACACAGCAGGTGGAACACTTGACTTTAAAAGGGTAAACTTTTTTTTGGCATTAGCTTACTTAAGGTTTCGTTTTGCCAGCGGCAGCGCCCAAATTTACACGCAAACTGCAAAGCCACGCACACACACACACATCCAAGCATCCAAGAGACTTGGAGTTAAAATCCTACGATATAATTCACGGCAACAATGCAGTCGTAAAAAGCCCTGACGCTTCCAGACGCAGAGCCATCCAAACTTTTGAAGTCTTCGTTGTGTCCATACTGTACTTGACGAGATCCAAATCAACACAAAGCTCAGTGCGTTACAAAGGCGTGTGTCCGGCTGATGGTCCGGATGGTCTCAGGTCTCCTTGTAGTAGTTGTTGAAGTTGATGCGCAGGAGGAAGTCTTCTAGGTGAGGCTGGTAGCCCCTGTTCACCAGTTTAGTGACCACTAGAACAGGAGGAAAAAAACCGACAGATTTAGTAGAGTTTTAGTTTTAGTGTTGTTGTGCTGTTGACTTCAAATCAATGCGACATGATTATTTCAAACTTTTGCCGAGATGACGATTATTTATTTTATATTATATTTTTTTCCCCTGCCCTCATAGTTCACTGAAAAGTTCTGCACTGTAAATATTCTGAATGATTAAAGCGGGGATATTTTTTCGTAAATAATTTAATGAAACACAGATTAACTATTTATGGTTGTATATTGAATATTTTGAACAGTTAACCAATTAACAGACATGATGCTAGATTAAGTCGGTGTGAGTTTCTAAATGTCAGTTGGCCCCAGCGAGGGAAAAGAAGCACGGAGAACATAAAAATAATTGTGCCGCCTGAAAAAAAATAAATCCATAACATCCATCAATAATATTAGCTGTAAAACAGTACGGCGTCATTGATCCCGGCGTGTTAAATCAATGCTGCCGCTGATTAGAAGCGGTGTAAAGTGATTTTCCTCCTAACTAGAGAACCAGTGGGGGGGCTCCCCGACCGACAGTTAGCTTAATGGCCCCCGGGGTGGGGGGGGGGGGTTAGTCTCACCTTTGAACAGGAAGTGGGAGTAGTACTTGAAGGTGTTATACGACTGCTGCATGGCGATGAAGCACGGGTGCACCGCCTCCCCCTGCTGGCTGGCCCAGGGCTGCGCGATCAGCTGCGCGCGGAACTTGAGGATCAGGCTGAAGATGCTGTGGATGATGTTCATCACAGGGGCCGCCTTCTCCGTCAGGAGGCCCCTGTGGGATGGGGGGAAACCACAAGATGGAGGGACACATGGCAGATGTTAGGTGAAGGGGCCCTCCTCCCTCCCATCCTCCCCAAACGTTAACGCTTTGATCGACAGGCTGCTCTCCCGTCATGCATCCCTCATCCTACCGCAGGGTTCAAGAAGAGGCCCTCAGACTTGAGTCCGAAGTCAGTCTCGACTTAGAAGTCTGAGTTGTGCCAAAGCCAGCCTAAAGGCCTCTGTATGCGTCTTCCGAAATGCATCGGAAACCAGCTTCCGACGTTTCTGTTGGGTTCTTTTCATTTGTTTGGAGTGGATGCAGTTCGGAAAAATCCCTCCGAATCCGGTGTATCCGAAAAGCCCTCCTGGGCCCCTCCTCAGCGATAGGGTAAACTAGTGGGGCATGAAGGGAGGCTGGGCCTTGGAGGCCGGTGCCAGATCTCAGTAGGTTGACAGACAGCCTCCTAAACTCTCGTACCGCCCTCCCAATATCGGCCTGTTCTGTGGAACTACACAAGATAGAAGTCGAATTCGGTCGTCCGATTTGTTCTGATCTCAGAACACTTCTGAAGAAGCATACAGAGGCCCTTTATTTAACCACCAACGGTTCCTCCTGGAGATATACTGCACGTCTGGTAGCAGCCCGACACGAACCACAACATTAAGTCAACCGATCAGAGAAACCCAGCGAGAGGTGATGACGAAAACAAGGGGCAGTGCCGCTTTTGAACAATGGTTTCATTATTTATGGTCTCAGAATGAGTTTTCCTTGAACGACTTTAAAAAAAATACAGCGTTCAGCACTTCGGTACATCATCAAGAGCGTGGGCTCTTCAGCTGATTGGATTAGCTCTTCAGCTGATTGGCTGAAGAGCTAATCCAATCAGCTTCAAATCAAGACACAGCTGACGTGAACTTGAGTGTGGTCTGGCTGTGTAAGGCTACAAAACTCCTTCACAGGTATCCAACCTCCCCCCCTCCCATCATAAAACCTTCCCTCCTATGCTGTGGGCTGACCCCGCAGTACCCCCCCCCCCGCTCGCTCACCTGAAGATGGCTCTGTTCAGGTAGTCGGCGTGCATGCGGTGGATGGCGTCCAGGTCTCCGGCGGTGGCCAGCTTAGCGATGAACTCGCTCCACGACACCTGCAGGATCTGGTTGGCGATGTAGCCCTGGATCACCTTCACAAAGTGCTGCATCTCGTGGCGGTACAGCTGCAGCTGACGGAACTGCACCGAGCGGCCGGCCCCCTTCACCAGCGCTGGGGAGGAAATACGTTGAAAAGTGCTTTAGGTTTATCCACAGGTTTATGCAGAGGTTTATCCGGTCACTTTTGCGTCTCCAATATCGACATATCACAGTAAAGTAGTCAATATGGCGTCTAAAGCAGATGCATGCTGGGTAAAAGGGAGATAAAGTAAGGGGAGGTTTTGCAGGTTGACGTTGTGACATTTCACCATTTCTTGGCCCTGATTATCATTCATTCAATCAAAATAAAAAAGGTCAAAGCCTGAGAAACGTTCCAAACGATCGTTTCTCGATTCTCGTAATCCGACGCGGGGATTTGGACGGATCGTTACGCGACGTCACGGCGGCGCCACGCGGACCGTGTCTGTCGGCCTTGGGATGATCCGCTTGGTGGGAAAATGTGAAGGAAAAAAAGCCGAGACATGAAAGAGACTCAACACACCGGCTTCCATCCCCCCCCCCCCCCCCCCTCCCTCCGAAAAGCCGCGCGTGCCCGGAATATTCCAACGGCGCTTCAGAAACATGCCGAAAAATACTACTAATCTCTCCACGCTCCACGCCTCGCCTCGCGGAGGGTGACAAGCCAGTTAAGACGTACACTGCTCTGCGCTGCGCTTTGCTGAGCAAGTCCATTGTTGTTTGTTCTTATTGTATGTTATTATTATATACAGTATATGTTTGGGATTATTATTATACGCTTCTTTCTATACACGCTAAACACACTGAGCAGCGGGCGCTAGCAGGGTGGAACGCGGCGGGTCGAGCTATAACGATAGCGCTACACGCCGTCGGCTACACGGCGTCGCCTTGTTTAGCGAGGTCAATGGGGCTTCTCTTCGCCACACACACACACATACACATACAGACACACACACGCACACACAGAGTGTACACACGGCCACACATACATGCACGCACACACACACACACCCGAGGCACACCACACACACACACACACCACACACCACACACACACCACACACACACACACACACACACACACACACACACACACACACACACACACACACACACACACACACACACACCATTATCGTGGTGGTATGCTATGCTGCATCGGGGTGTATGTGTCATAATAACCCACCGGGTAAATGGACTGCATTTATCGAGCACTTCTCAGACCTGTATGGCCACTCAGATGTGCTTCACCATACTGCCGCACACCCACCCATTCATACACCGACGGCGGCGGCGGCGTCAATCATCCGAGGCTACGGCTAACTCATCGAGAGCGGTCGGGGTGGGGTGGGGTGGGGTGGTGTCTTGCGCAAGCACACCTCGGCACACTTGACTCGGCGGAGCCCGGGGGATCAAACCGGCAACCTTGAGGAGGTAGCCCAGAGAAGCCACGCTCTCTACCTCCTCCTGAGCCACTGCCTCTCACAGGGGGAGGGGGGGAAGAGGGGAGGAGGTGGGAGGAGGCGGGAGGAGGAGGGGGGGGGGTTCTCACCCGTCCTCTTGAGGTGGAACCAGACGTCGCGCAGGGACCACACCATGTGCTTGAGCTGCAGCAGGAAGGAGAAGAGACGATTGTACTTGTTCATGCAGCCGTCCGTGATGATGATGTTCAGTGGCCAGTCCACCTGAGAGAGAGAGACACAGAGAGAGAGACAGAGACAGACAGAGAGAGACAGAGAGAGACCAGAGAGAGAGAGAGAGACAGAGAGAGACAACAGAAGAGAGGAGACAGAGAGACACAGAGAAGAACAGAGAGACCAGATAGGACACAGAGGAGAGAGAGGACACAGAGACAGACAGAGAGACAGATAGACACAGAGAGAGAGAGACAGAGAGAGACAGAGAGAGAGAGAGACAGAGAGACAGAGAGACACAGAGAGAGAGAGAGACAGAGAGACAGAAGACAGGAGACAGACAACAGAAGAAGAGCAGAGAGACAGACCAGACAGAGACAGATAGACAGAGAGAGAGAGAGACCACAGACAGACAGAGAGACAGATAGACACAGAGAGAGAGAGGAGAGACAGAGAGAGAGAGAGACAGACACACAGAGAGAGAGAGCAAAAGAGAGACAGAGAGGAAGAGGACGAGAGACAGACAGCTTACATTTGTGACAAGCTCATTTTCCACAACCCCTCGCAGGTTTGTCAAAACATGACAGCCTGTCACACGCAAGCTCACACACACACACACACACACACACACACACACACACACACACACACACACACACACACACACACACACACACACACTCACACTCTTATCTGCCTCCCTGCCTTGCGGTTAGTGAGATAAGATTGGCCCCAAAATAGAGAGGGAATGTTGTGCTCTCTGTGGGAGGGGATGGGAGAGACAGCGGGGGGGGGGGGGGGGGGGGGTTGGTCCGGAGATGAGCAGCTTCATGGATTCAGATGGACGGACAGATCACAGAGAACAGTGTGGAGTACTGCTACCCACGCACCACACACACATTCAGACACAGGCGCACACACACACACACACACACACACACATACTTTAAACAATCAACTACACACACACACACACACACACACACACACACACATTCAGACACACACACACTTTAAAAGCCAAGTACACACACACACACTCTCACAGCACATACACATATTCACATTCAGACACACATTCAGACACCGCACACACACAGATTCAGATACACAGCACACACACACACACAGATTCAGAAACACACACACGCATTCAGACAGACACACTTTAAAAATAAACTGCATACACACGCCCACATACACAAACACAAACACACACACACACACACACACAGCCCCCTACCTTGTAGCGTAGCTCCAGGCAGTTGAGGGCGTCGGGGGCGTGCGGGTGGAAGGTGTCGGGCAGGAAGCGCAGGGCGAAGGTGAAGCTCGCCGCCTGCCGGAGGTCCCCGTGGAGACTGTACTGCAGCGCCTTGTTCAGGATGGAGTTCAGCACCAGCGGGGTCAACAGCTCCCCGGGGGTCTGCCCGCTGCCGAGCTGGAACACACCAGGTTACACACCATATATACGGGGGGGGCGGCAGGAGGTTACTCAGGAGGTTAAGTGCGGTTGTCTGGCAACAGGAAAGGTCGCCGGTTCGATCCCCGGGCTCCTCCGCCTCCTAGCTAAGTGTCGAGGTGTCCCCTGAGCAAGACGCCACCCTAACCCTAACTGCTCCTGACGTGTCGGTTGTTACCTTGCGTGGTTGACACCGCCGTCGGCGTATGAATGGGTGAATGTGAGGCAATACTGTGAAGTGCTTTGGATGAAAGCGCTGTATAAATGCAATCAATTTACCATTTACTTAAGGCCAGGCGTAAAACCCACCAATTTACCCTCGCTTTTGGCTGCTCGGAGTGCCTCTCAGCTCCAATTACAGCTAAATCAACACGCCGTCAGCACTAGCCTAGCCTAGCCTAGCCTACCCTGGCTGGGAGGTAGATTAGGGTAGAGGTTGCTTGTATGTTCCCTGTCCACCGTGTGCGTCCATCGTACCGTCATGTTCGATGGTTTTTTTTTAAGGGTGCTGCTGTGATCACGACTGGATACCCGGCCACCCCACCTTGACGGCGACCAGCTTGCTCTCCAGCCAGCACCCCATCGCTCCACAATATTACTATTCCATTTACCATTTGTACTTTGTCGCTTGTAACTGTAATGCTTGCTCCCTTTTCATGCCAGTATGACACCCGTTGGCACTCCAGACGTCCGAAGGGATCCCCCACTCAGCGTTCCTTCTCTAGATTTCTTCCTTGTTAATTAAGGTTGTTTCTTGCCCTTAGAGGGGCTATAGGGCTAGGGGGGGGGCTGTCATAATCACATGACCCATAATCATACGGCCTGTAAAGCCCTTTGAGACGGTAACTGTGATTAAGGGCGATACAAATAAACTTAGACTTGACACACATCACCACCACCACAGAGACTGCAGTGTGTTTCTCTTCATGATAAACTTGCGAGTCGTGCGTCGATCAGCAGATGTTTTAATTCAAAGCGGCGTAGACGGCGAAGTTGTCCCTCACTTGAGGACAATTGGTTGGCCTTTTATTAACGATCTTGTCGGTGCAAATCAATGAATCAAACCGATGTGGGTGACAAATGTGATTCCATCGCGTCGTCGTAGAGGGTTGGGAATGGGGCCGGTTCGGGGATGGATCATTTAAGGATATACAGTGTGTATATATTCGTGTTTTTTTCCAGTTGTGTATTGCACTATTAATATGCATTATATTACCGCTGCGGCGACAGATTCCTTTCCCCATCGCTCTACGTTATTGTGACCGGTATTGTTGACGCGTATTTTTGTCATGAGATGCTTTAAGTTTCTTTAAGTTTTGTACACGAGGAACACCGAGCAGTGAAACTTTGTTTGTTTGTTTGTTTGTTTGTTTGCATCTATCTGCACAATAATACCTCGTCACCACCGCACTACACCACACTACACTGGTCCACTAGCAATGGGCTGGTTGCAATTACGTGTTAATTATTAATCTTAACAGCAGGCCACACCCCATGTCACTCATTTAAATGTTATCCTATTATCCTATTAAAAACACCTCGTAAAAAAGCAAAAGCAAAGCAATAAAACCAAATTAAATATTTGTAATTATCTGAATTATCTACTTACAGAGCAAACAGAGACAAGTCAGACGTTCATGTTTTGGGCGGATAGTTTTGGTTGTATTTGTTGTTGTTGTGCGTGCCGGCGCTAGTGAGGCGTTAAATTAGATTTGTGTCAGATACGATCACTGTCGGGGAAAATGACAGAAAAATTGTCGAAGGAAAATAAGTGAACGACGCTTTAAAAAAAAAAACCATCCTCGGCTGCCACGCGTCACGGCCCCCGTCGCCGGAGTATGTACGAGGAGGAGAGTCGCTCGAAGAATTGACTTGTTTCACGACACATAAGAGCGCAGACGTTTCTGACAACGGGCCGCCTTAAAACGCTGAATAAACGCCCGCTTGTTTAAAAAACGCGCCGAGTCACCGCTTTGGCTTTAGTTTTAGTTTTGCCCGCGGCGGCGCGTTCAAAAAAATAAAGAAATAAAAAGGGATTTCAGAGGACGTTCGGAGCTGCGTTCCACCTTATTGAAAACATAAATCTGTTGGACTTGGGCTGGCTGCCTGGGAAACTCGCGGAGACGACCACGGCGAGCAGAGATATTTTCGCACGCCTCTGGGATACAAAATATATTGGAAACGGGCGCTCTCTCGCATTGACCTTGAGCGAGGCCTCGGAGCGTTTTAGTGCCGTGGTTTAGTAACACTACAACAACACCGCCACCGTACGAGCTTATTGCGGCTACAAAGCAACAAAAAAAAAAGCATTGTATTAAAAGTCGTGTATTAAAAGTAACAATATCCAAAGCGACCGACCGACAGCGGGGTTCAGATACATCATCACCACAGATAAGAGGTTTAGGACGCCTGCTACGCTGGGGCTCGAACCGACAACCTTCCCACCAGGAGTCACGACACTATCCCCACCACCTGGCTGGCAGTGGCAGCCAGTGGCATAAGCCAGCACTGGATAATAATAATAATAATAATAATAATAATAATAATAATAAAAACTATAAGCAAAAAAACCCCCAAAAACAGGAGATTGGCCTCAAACTAGGGTCTGAGGATTTACATTTTTTACATTGTTGTGAAAATAATCAAGGCAAAACTCGAAAGAAGCACATTTTGAGGCTTGAACTGAGGACCTAAATTCACTGAACATCCCTGTGGTGGTGGCGGCGCCCCCTATGGATGAACGGCTGGCAAACGGCCTACGGTTGGCCACGCCTCTCTGGTGATAGTTAGTCAAGAAGCAGGTAGGGGACACTAGTAAGCAGCAGTGGTCAAGGCACTGGGTGGGGTGGAGGTGGAGGGGGGTGGCGGTGTGGGAGGTCACCTTCTCGAAGAGCTGGTCTCCGAGGGACTGGGCGAACTCGCCGTCCTCCATGAGCAGGAAGTGTCGCAGGGCCTCAAAGTGTCGCTCGACGCCCAGCTCCACGAAGAAGTAGTCCACCACCGCCTTGTTCACCAGGGACACACTGTGGGTGGAGACCGGGGGGGGTGGGGGTTGTGGTGGTGGTGGTGGTGGTGGTGGAGAACATGGATGATGAGAGGGAGAAAGAGAGCGAGAGAGAGACAAAGGAGACATATTTGATAGTAATGCTGACTCATAGGATTCTTTTCCCCCTCTCAACACACACACACACACACACACACACACACACACACACACACACAAAAGAGAGAGATGATGAGAGCTGATAGAACACGTTTTTGCGAGAGATCGTGCTTTTAGAATTGCTTTGTTTTTGTTCGGATTTGTACGCCCTTAACCGACGCATTTCAAAAAGAGCCTGGGACCGAGAGAAATGAAACACAAGCTGGATAACCTTAAAACGCACCTGCCTTTCTAATCTGTTGAATAAAACGGGAAACAACATCAGTGGACAACAAAACAACAAATAAATACAATTTGCACAGCGAACAACTGACGAATAATACTTTGGCACATCAAGGGCGGGAATTCGATGACCAAAACTCATTAATGTTGAACCCTGAATAACTTTTTAATGAAATAACAGTCAAACACCTCTCAAAATACCTAATAGAGAGAGGAACTGGCCATCTTCACCGAATAAAGAAAAAAAAACATATCGCTTTGTATTCCGAGAACGAAATCCCATTTTCCCTGTTGACTCAAGAATGTTGGTGGATCCTTCTGCAGCCGACCATTGTACGCCACCTATAGTCTGTTTGAGGAACTACACGCTAGTCACTGTGTGCCGCCTACAGGCCGTTAGAGGAACTACACGCTAGTCACTTAGACACAGGTGGTCCATCACGGTTCACATACAACATATAAAGTCACTGTGAGGAGACGTGAGGAGACACTACTGACTGTGTGATGAGGGGCCCGGTGACCGAGTGATTCATCAGCACCGGCAGCGACACCATCTCGCTCAGCTGGACCGCCGTGGTGTCGATGGCGGCGCACTGGAGGTCGGGCGCGGCGGCGGCGGCGGCGGCGGGGAGGCCCGTCAGACGCTTCAGCAGCTGACACTCGGGGGACGCCGCTGGTGATGGTTGATGAGGGCCCACGTACACACACACACACATATGGACACACACACACACACACATGCAAGCACATGGACAGACACAGACAGACACCGAGAGACACCGACAGACAGACACAGACAGACACAGAGAGACACAGACAGACAGACACAGACACAAACACAGACACAGAGACACAGACAGACACAGACAGACATAGACAGTCACACACACAGACACAGACAGACACAGACACAGACACACAGACACAGAGACAGACACACAGACACAGAGACAGACACACAGACACACCGAAGGACACACACACAGACAGACACAGACACACAGACAGACACACACACAGAGACACAGACAGATATGGACACAGACAGACACAGACAGACACAGACAGACACAGACAGACCCACGGACACACACACAGATAGACACACAGAGACACAGACAGACACAGACAGACACAGACAGACACAGACACACACACGCGGTGGGAGGGGAGTGACGGGACGAAAGGGACAGATCATGCAAGATTATATTAGGATTGCGTATTGGAACATCATTCGGCAATAACAGAGAAGTATTGATTCAATGACGCATTTGACACACACTGTGTTGTAGAAGAACATGTTCACGCACACACATCACATTTGGGCGGTGTGCAGGTGCGAGACCGGTGAGGTCATCGTCGGCCCTCGGTATATAAAAGAGTCCAGTCAGCAGCACCGCTTCCTACTACGGCTCCCAAGGAGTTGGCGTTAACCAATTAAAACAAGATCAGACGGGATCAAAGCGGTGCTCTCGTTTTTAATTGGTGGTAATTGACACCCAGGGAGCCGTAGGATGTAGGATGCCGTGTGCGGAACTGCGGACGTCGGGATATACGGAATACGATAACACGGTGGTGCTCAACGGGTGGGTCGAGGGCCGTTTGAGGCGGCTGCAGAGCACATGCCAAACCTCCATCTGTAGAACGAAGCCCGGGAATTAGCTATGAATGTTTCAAATGCCATACACACACACACACACATGGACAGACACGTCAGACACAGAGAGACACCGACAGACAGACACAGACAGACACAGACCGACAGACACAGAGACACAGACAGATATGGACACAGACAGACAGACACAGACAGACATAGACAGACACAGACAGACACAGAGACAGACACAGAGACAGACACAGAGACAGACAGACAGACAGACACACACAAAGACAGAGACAGAGACAGACACACAGACACAGACAGACCCATGGACACACACACACAGACAGACACACAGAGACACACAGACAGACAGACACACACACACGGTGGGAGGGGAGTGACGGGACGAAAGGGACAGATAACGCAAGATTATATTAGGATTGCGTATTAGAATATCATTCGGCAATAACAGAGAAGTATTGATTCAATGACGCATTTGACACACACTGTGTTGTAGAAGAACATGTTCACGCACACACATCACATTTGGGCGGTGTGCAGGTGCGGGACCGGTGAGGTCATCGTCGGCCCTCGGTATATAAAAGAGTCCAGTCAGCAGCACCGCTTCCTACTACGGCTCCCAAGGAGTTGGCGTTAACCAATTAAAACAAGATCAGACGGGATCAAAGCGGTGCTCTCGTTTTTAATTGGTGGTAATTGACACCCAGGGAGCCGTAGGATGTAGGATACCGTGTGCGGAACTGCGGACGTCGGGATATACGGAATACGATAACACGGCGGTGCTCAACTGGTGGGTCGAGGGCCGTTTGAGGCGGCTGCAGAGCACATGCCAAACCTCCATCTGTAGAACGAAGCCCGGGAATTAGCTATGAATGTTTCAAATGCCGATGTTTATTCATGTTTCAATGGTTGACTTGAGTTTAGCCCTGATTGTTGCAGCTTTTTGTTCGCTGTTGCTGGGTTTTTTCCACAAGTACATGAGGGCATTGTTGATTACTGCAATATTTGTGAATACGTTTGCGATTATTTCTTTTTGGGTTGTGACTTGCTGACTAATGATGACACATGTGTCTCCTGAGGGTGGGCCAGTTGAGAACCACGGCTGTAACATCTTACATTAAAGCAGTTTTGCTGTCATGAGGAGACAGCTGGTATATATTAAGATGAAGCAACAGATACAATATTATTAGCATTATTGTTATTATTCTAACTTACAAACTGTAGGGATGGGGATCGAGACCTGGTTCTATAAGGACCCGATTCCAAATTTCTCAGAACCCAACAATCAATAAGGTCTGAGCTTATCGATACTATATATATATATAATAATATATATATATATATTAGGGCCGGGACTTTAACGCGTTAATTACGATTAATTAATTACAGAAAAAATAACGCGTTAAAATAATTAACGCATTTTAATCGCACTTTATTTTTGCACTCCAAACACCACGGAACGTTTCTCAGTGGACGAATTGTCGGCTCAAATATGGGCGGACCGGAAGAGATCGCGTTTGACGGTTTTTTGTTGTTGTTACCATTTTAGATGGTAGAGATGGTAGAGATGGCACTTTATGTTAAACTGTTGGTCTGTGTAGCTAAAATAAACAGGATTTTGCTGCTTAAACGTATGTATATGTCTATTCATTGATTCACTCGTATACCAAAATCCATTTGAATTGGAAAATGTTGCTTCTCGTGTGAAATATTGATATGCGATAAAAATGCGATTAATTAATTACAAAGCCTCTAATTAAGAGAGAGAGAGAGAGAGAGAGAGAGAGAGAGAGAGAGAGACTGGTGCTCAAACATACATCGGCTGTAGTGCTGATATATTATTTTACTATAGTTGAAGGCGAGGCTAATGTCATTCTGTTCAGAAATCCGAAAGTCAGACTGAGTCAGTTGAGCAATAAAAGCTGTTCAGAATATACTCGTCTTCCCACCATATAGAAAAGTATCGATACTCGTATCAATAAGACCTCAGATCGTTAAGCAATCTTAAAAAAATTATGATTCACTCGTATACCAAAATCCATTTGAATTGAAAAATGTTGCTTCTCGTGTCAAATATTGATATGCGATAAAAATTTGATTAATTGCGATTAATTAATTACAAAGCCTCTAATTAATAAGATACATTTTTGTAATCACGTCCCACCAATAATATATATACTGTATATATATCAGGAATAGTGGGTCCTACAACATGTCGAGAGAGATGGGAGTCATGGCATTTAAATTAAATCACTGGTGCACAAACATACATGGGTTGTAGTGCTGATATATTATTTTACTATTGTTGAAGGCGAGGCTAATGTCATTCTGTTCAGAAATCCGAAAGTCAGACTCAATGTTGAGCAATAAAAGCTGTTCAGAATATACTCGTCTTCCCACCATATAGAAAAGTATCGATACTCGTATCAATAAGACCTCAGATCGTTAAGCAATCTTCAAAAAAATTAATGATTCCCCCATCCCTAATCAACTATAATACAATCTTAATTAACTGCGGTGCCAACTGAAGCTGATAGGACGCTGTATATCTTTCCAAGTTAGCCAACTCTTTAACAATCAATAGCATTTAGATAAAAAAAAAAAAAAGGGAGAATCACAAGAGCATCAATATGTTCCCTCCCAGCCCCCTACTATATTATACATACAGACATGCATCTGTGCACCACCACCGCCACCGCCGCCGCCACACCACTCTGCTCTTGGAGATAGAGAGCTCAGTATGCCACGCACGCCACCTCCCCGTACACCACCGAGTGGCTGGCATATCTAAAGTGCATCCTGCATCCTGCTCCAGCTCCTCCTCTCCCAAGGACAACCTTTTGTTTTCGCCGCGGAAAACGTGGCGCGGACTGCAAATAACGTTATCGGCCCGCGCGGAGCCCAGCCAGCCAGTCCATTCCGGTCTACTCACACATGCGGTTGTAGTAGTCCTCGTAGTGCTCCGTCTGGTAGCGCACGCCCAGCAAGGACAGGTACTCGTCCCGCTCGGACGCCTCGCCCGGCGGGGACAGGCCCGGCGGGAGGGGGGCGGGCGACCCGGGGGTCTGGGTCTCGGCTGGGTCTCCTGGGGATGGGCGACGGAGGGAGGGATGGATGGAGATACAGATGGGAAGAAGTAGGCAGAGAGACCGAGAGAGTATACAGAGAAAGAGACAGAGAATGAGACACAGAGAGAGAGACAGAGAGAGACAGAATGAGACAGAGAGAAAGAAACAGAGAGACACAGAGAGAGACACAGAGAAAGAGACAGAATGAGACAGCGAGAGAGACACAGAGAAAGAGACAGAATGAGACAGAGAGAGAGACAGAGAAAGAGACAGAATGAGACAGAGAGAGACACAGAGAGAGAGACACAGAGACAGAGAAAGAGACAGACACAGAGAGACAGAGAAAGAGACAGAGAATGAGACGGAGAGACACAGAGAGAGACACAGAGAAAGAGACAGAATGAGACAGAGAAAGAGACAGAGAAAGAGACAGAATGAGACAGAGAGAAAGACACAGAGAGACACAGAGACAGAGACAGAGAGAGACACAGAGAGACAGAGAAAGAGACAGAGAATGAGACGGAGAGACACAGAGAGAGACACAGAGAGCCAAAGAGAGACCAAGAAAAAGACAGAGAGAAAGAGTGAGAAACACAGAGAGACCAAGACTTAAATTCAATAGATTCTATAATATGTTAGACTTCAATGCATGCAAAAAAAATCACATAATATAACACAATGTTTTTGCAGCACTCACGCCCACCGCGCTCAAACACGGGAGTTAGCGTTGGTTCAGCGGTTCAATTCCATTTTTAATGAATATCAAGTACTAACATTTTCATTTCCATCAAGTGAACCTCGGCTCAAAGCAGAACTAATCTGCCACAAGACGTATCCCATCACAAAGGAGAGGGAAATTATATTATATTTGATATATTATATTAATGCACATTTTGTCCGATTTGCATTCACACCGGCATGATTACCTCGGTCGTGCTGGGGTCTGGAACGTGGCTCCCTGTGACCTCTGACTTTCACCACACAGCCTATCCCCAGCCCCGAGTCGGAGGAGTGGCCGTAGGAACTTCCCACCGGTAGAGCGGGTACAGGCTCCGCCTCCGACACCACACAGCCGACTCCCAGTGTTGCGTCCGACGCGTGGCCGTGCGCGCTTCCCGGGAGCGGCGAAGGGAGAGTTGCCGTTCCGGAAACCACACACCCCACTCCGAGGGTGGAGTCCGACGCTTGTCCGTAAGCGCTGCCCGGAAGCGGAGAAGCTTTTTGCTCAGCTATTCCGGAAACGACACAGCCCACGGCCAAGGTCGAATCAGAAGAGTGGCCGTGAGCGCTGCCGGGCAGCGGCAGGGAGACGGGCGCGACCCCCGAAACCACACAGCCCGCGACAAGGGTGGAGTCGGTGGAGTGGCCGTGAGCGCTGCCGGGCAGAGGACCCGGCGCGGGTTCTGCACCACCGGACACCACGCAGCCGTTCCGGAGGGTGCAGTCCGACGCGTGTCCGTAATCGCTGCCCGGAAGCGGAGAAGCTTTTTGCTCAGCTATTCCGGAAACGACGCAGCCCACGCCCAAGGTTGAATCCGAAGAGTGTCCGTGAGTGCTGCCGGGCAGCGGCAAGGAGACGGGCGCGACCCCCGAAACCACACAGCCCGCACTGAGGGTGCAGTCCGACGCGTGTCCGTAGGCGCCAGGGGAGGGAAGAGGAGCAGCGACCTCTGACAGTAAACCACCGCTGACCTTGATGTGGGCATCGGACGCGTGCCCGTGGGTGCTAGGAACGGGTAGAGGGGCGACGAAATCGGAGACGTTCGCCCCGACCTTGATGTGGGCGTCGGACGCGTGCCCATGGGTACTAGGAACGGGTAGAGGGGCGACGAAATCGGAAACGTTCGCCCCAACCTTGATGTGGGCGTCAGACGCATGCCCGTGGGTGCTTAGGAACGGGTAGAGGGGCGATTGAAATCGGGGAGCGTTCGCCCCGACCTGATGTGGGGCGTCGGACGCATGCCCGTGGGGTGCTAGGAACGGGTAGAGGAGGCGAACGAAATCGGAGACGTTCGCCCCCGACCTTGATGTGGGCGTCGGAACGCGTGCCCATGGGTACTAGGAACGGGTAGACGGGGCGATGAAATCGGAGACGTTCACCCTCGAGCCTTGATGTGGGCGCTCGGACGAGTGCCCATGGGTACTAGGGAACGGGTAGAGGGGCGACGGAAAATCGGAGAACGTTCGCCCCCAACCTTGATGTGGGCGTCGGACGCGTGCCCATGGGTACTAGGAACGGGTAGAGGGGCGATGAAATCGGAGACGTTCACCTCGACCTTGATGTGGGCGTCGGACGCATGCCCGTGGGTGCTAAGGAACAGGTAGAGGGGCGATGAAATCGGAGACGTTCACCTCGACCTTGATGTGGGCGTCAGACGTGTGTCCGCGAGAGTTTGCCGAGGAAGCGCGCGCGGCCACGTCGGAGACAAATCCCCGACGTTGATATGAGCCGCTGGTGGAGGGGGAGGCTGATTCACGGGGGCAGGGGCTCAGAGACAGAGGAGCAGGAGGAGCCACTTTTGGTCTGCAGGTCCCCACCATCAGGCTCGGAGCTAGCCTCAACTGGACAACCAGAAGCAGTGTCCTCATCCACGGACAGAACCGGAGGCTTTTCCAGCACAATCTCCGGAACAACGGGCTCCAGCTCCCGGTTTGCTTCTGACGGATTTCCAACCGCCTCCAAAGTGTTTCCTTGTTCAGTCGGCAGATCCGTGGAGTTGCTGTGGCTTGGGGCCACCCCTCGTGCCGTGGTGGCATCGCTGCCGTCCACCAGCTGCACGGCAGACTGGGAGGGGTGGCCGTAGGGGCTGTGCTGGGTGCGTCCTGGGCACTGCCCTCCGCCGCCACCGGGGTGTACTGTCCGATGGGGAAGCTGGACTTGGAGGCCTGCCCGTAGGGGCTGGATCTGGGCACGCTCTCCTGGACGCGGGACATGTTCTCGCCGATGGGGATGTGAGAGGCAGAAGGGTGAGCGTCTGCGGGACCCCAGCAAGAAGGAGGCGGAGGAGGAGGCTGGGCCGGGGCTTGACCAGTGATGCCCTCCAGGGGCCTGAAGGGGGCGCTGAAATCATAGTCTACCGCGGCTTGAGGCTGCGGCTGGAGTCGGAGCCCGCCTCCCCCAGGGCCTCCTGGTCCAGTGGCGGCCGAGTGAGGGTGAGGTCATTGGTGTCTACGACCCCGGAGCTGGGGCGGAGCCTGCAGCAGCAGATTGGTCGGAGGGAGGACCGCCGTCAGGAACTTCCCGCCCCTCTGCTGTGGGGCGTTCTGATGCCTCCTGCAAAGCTGCCGACTCCTGTCAAAGAGATGGGTGTTTAGTTGAAGCAGTGGGGGGGGGGGTGGGTCCTACACAACAACAACACCACCAACAACAACGCCAACACAACAACAACTCGATTCACACCTGGTCAGGTTGCATTACCGTCTGTGGAACAGCTGGAGGAATTCAACGGGAGGAGGTCTCTCCTGCCCCAACGGATATTTCTCCAGCATGGTCTGTAAGTTATAGATATATATTTATTTTTTTAAGCCAGTGAACTCAAATAACCCCGTTAAAATTCAAAAGAAGAGACATGAATGAGGCAATTACTGCAATCACCTCGCTGGTGCCACTGCAATTATCCGTTTGGCGGGGGGAAAAAAAAACGGACAAAACTAACCTCGATCATTTCTTGGTCCCGCTTCAGGAACTCGCCGCGCGCTTGGTCCAACCTCATCCTCTGGACCCTCCACAAGGCCCGCCTCTCTCGGCGAGCGGCGTCCTCCGACAGGTGGCTGTACTGAGCGATTAGCTCGTTCCTGCGGCGCGCACGAATTCGCACAACGAGAAGAGAAGAGCGGACAGGACAGGACAGGACAGGACACCGCATCACTCAACGTGAACGCTAGCGATTCCACGCGGGGGGAAGCGAGAGGCAGAATGAGACGTCTTTTTTGCGCCTCGCGGACACTTTGACAGGAGGAGACGCGTCCGTCTGCGATAATGGGAATAAAACCTGGCAACCCGAAACGGCGATGGGATTGTCACTCAACTCGCTCAGCTGTTCGGGGGCTGCCAGTTTCCCCCGCGTTTTAATGAGTTTGGTTTCAGCCGCCGCTAGTGTGAAGCAGTGGGGGGCGGGGAGGGTGGGTGAGATACTCCCATCCTGTGCGAGTGTCATCCTCAACACACAGAGAGGAAGAGAGAGGAGAGAGAGAGAGAGAGAGAGTGACTGGAGCTATTTGGCAAGGAGACTGTGACGGTGAATAATAGGCCAGGGATTTGAATATTGAGGAGTGTTCTTCTTCTTCTCCTCCTCGGCTCTGTGCAAATGATCACACAATCTACCCGGTCTCCCCCCCGGTACCTAGCGGTTGTCTCCGTGTCTCCGTGTGCTGTACTAACCTCTCATTTGACAGTGTGTGTGTGTGAGTGTGTGTGTGTGTGTGTGGTGTGTGGGTGGTGTGTTATACACAGGTGAAGGAGTGTGTGATGAAATGGGGTTATGCACGTGGTGCGAGTGTGTTTGTACATGCGAACACGTGTTTTGCATGCTAAGGGAAGTGCTTCTTGCATGCATGCTTTCATGAGGGTGCATGTGTGTGGGGTGCAGAGTGCATTGTGTGTGTCATTTGTCTACATCATTAGTGTGCATGAGTGTGTTGTGCTGTGTGTCTGCAGTAGGGATGGGTATCATTAAGATCTTTATGATGCTAACTACTCATAGATACGGATTGTCGATCTGGTACTTTAGCGGTACACTTACCATTTGTTTTAAATGGTAAATGGATCACATTTATACAGCACTTTTATCCAAAGTGCTTTACAGTATTGCCTCACATTCACCCTTTCATTCACCGACGGCGGTGCCAACCATGCAAGGTAACAACCAACACGTCAGGTGCAGTTGGGGTTAGACACCTCGACGCTTAGCTGGGCGGAGCTAGCCGGGGATCGAACCAGCGACCTTCGAGTTTGCCAGACAACCGCTCTTACCTCCGGAGCTACTGCCGCCAAAAAGACAAATTAAAGAACAGTGGGTCTTGTTTCCAATGAGAGCGCTCACAACCGCGCCAGCCATACAGCCCCGCTCCAAACATTCGACACGCCACAACCATTATATTAAAACACAGAGCGAACGAGTATTACTTTCTGCTACGCGACACTGTCTGTCTGACGCGTCTGGTGAGCAACTAGCTTTACAGTGAAGTGAAGCTCTGGCAGAAGAACTGAGTCAGACTTGGACCGAGAGCAGAGAGAAATAAGGACACCGTCTACTAAATGTCTGCGTGGGAATAGTGCTGCTATTTTGAAATGTTACACGGTGGCGCTGGAAAGGCGCGAGGCACCGGCTCTAGGGAAGCAGAACCACACTTCTGGAAGTTTAGTTCTCTCCGCCATTGTTGTTGTGTGTCGTGTGTGACAGAGAGAGAGACAGAGAGAGAGAGAGAGAGAGAGAGAGAGAGAGAGAGAGAGAGAGAGAGAGAGAGAAGAGAGAAGAGAGAGAGATGTCTCTCTCTCTCTTCTGGAACAGGAATAGTGAAAATGCACCACAGACGAAAGTCTTAATCTTATTGCAGAGTTGGTGACATACAAACGTGTGATGTAGCAATAATAAATAATAAATAGGAAATCGATTTTCTTTCATTTCTCCAGTAGCGAGAGCAGAACCAAAAACATTGGAGTTCATCCATACAATGGCCTTTAATAATTTCGTCCTGGGCCCCCCTTTAATACTGGATTTCGGTACCCATCCCTAGTATCCCTAGTAAGATATTAGTGAATGTGTTGTTGTTTGTCTACAGTATTTGTGGGTAATTGGGAGATTACGATACCACTTTCTCCCCTCCCAATACCGAGTCCGAAACCTGAACTTGTGTATCGGCCGGAACAAAGTACCATCCCTCAGCCCATACCAATCAGTTGGGGGTTTTTTTCATTAAAAAGCTGCATATTAGGCTAGTCCATTTCCAAACTTTTCAATACGGTAAATGGATACATACATCATGACCAGTGTTGGGTTACAGTAACGCCATTACTTTTGGCAGTAACTAGTACTCTAACGCATTACTTTTTAAATTCAGTAACTCAATTACCGTTACTAAATGGTTCGTTACTGCGTTATTTGTATGTAGATTGGTAGCGAGCTGCAGTGCAGTCCTGACTCCTGTGTCACATGATGCGGAGACACGTTGTGGGCGTGTCTGTGTTTACTCTAGTCTAGACTGTCATGGCGGCGCCCACTAAGTCGAGTTTTTTCACATGGAGATATTCTCACTATTTCTCTTTTGTCGAGCACAAAGAAAAGAACGTTTTAGTTAAATGTAAATTGTGTCTTGGCTCAAAGATCCTATCTACTGCCCTAAACAGCAATTCAAATCTGTTGAAGCACCTGGAGAAACAACATGCTTCAACGAAGCTAGTAGCTAAAGAGTCTAAAGACCCGGACTCATCCGACTCATCCGAAGCCACTCCACCCAAGCAACAGCGGCTGGATTTTAACCGAGGGACTGCTAGCCAGGGAAAACTTGATCAAGCAATTGCACGGTATGTTGTAGAAAACATGCAGCCTATTTCTACAGTGGAGTCACCCGCTTTCAGGCATCTAGTTAGCATGATACCATGTCCAGGCGGCACACGGCAAATGGGACGGAAAACTTTTTCCAACTACTTGGAGAGAGAATATACAAAAATGGAAAATGAGCTAAAGAAAAGGTTTGAGGGGCTGGACTACATCTCGACCACCGCAGACATTTGGTCCGTCCACAACAAAAGCTTCCTCGGGATAACATCTCACTGGATAACCCCCACTACTTTACAACGCCAGAAAGCTGCATTGGCCTGTAAAAGGATAAAGGGTTGGCACACGTACGATGTCATTGCTGGTGAGATTGACCACATTCACTCTTTGTATGGAGTGTCAACAAAAGTTACAGCCACGGTGACTGATAACGGCTCTAACTTTGTAAAAGCCTTTCAAATTTATCAATTTCAGTCGTGAGTCACGGTACTGAAATGAAGGCTGTAAGGGCATTAATGGGAGCAATTGAAATAATGTTGTTGTTTTTAAGTAACTAAAAAGTTACTTTTCACAGTAACGCATTACTTTTTGGTGTAAGTAATCAGTAAAGTAACTGAGTTACTTTTGAAATGAAGTAACTAGTAATGGTAACTAGTTACTATTTTTCAGTAACTAGCACAACACTGATCATGACTAGACAACATTAATTGTATGAAATATAACTAATATATTATTCGATTAGAAAGTTTCTAACAAAATATATACACACACTGAGAATACAAACTGGAGGAGCCAAGTGTTAGATTTTCATATAAATTGTGTTTGTTTTTAGTCTTAGTTTGTTTCCTATATTAATGTGATCTTTTCATGATAATCATTGTGTGCTGATTATATAAGGGTTCTTCTCGGAATGGGGGAAGTGTCACATGTAATTCTTGCCGACTTGAGTCACCCCTTGTTCAGTGAGTTTAGAATGCTTCCATATTGGCCTTTTAAACAGTATTATGTAACGCTATGTTTTCTTTTGTGTGAACTGTTTGTGTTGTTGTTGGTGTGATCTTGTGTTCTGCTGGCTGTGCAACAAATTGCCCCTCTGGGATAATAAAGATTACTTTGACCTTGTGGCCTTGATGTAAACACGGAGCACGACAGGGTTTAGTTTGGTCTTGTTAAGAGTGGAGCCACGCGGCTTCCTGGCAGTGTCACTAAGTTCAGACGTGAAGGAACGAGGAACAAGCGAATCATCACTTGGAAGGAAGGAGTCAGTGAGATTCCGGTTTATTGGAATGAGTCAGGCTAACACACTCTCACACTAATGAAAGGAGCTATAACTGATATTACCATAGACTGGATTACAGACACCTGACACAGAACAACAAAATACTATATAATGAAATGCAAGAGTTGTAATAGCCTGTGATATGCTACGCTACTACGCTGTTCTCAGGTCCCCTACAGAGTAGCAGTGGCAACTTAGCTTTAGGATAACAAATAATGAGTTCGACGTTATTGCATGATAGATTATATGTGCGTAGAGATTTTATTGCGTGTGGATTGTTTCTGAAAATAAAATGGTGTGCTCGCCCCAATGTATGCGTGTATATCTTCAGGCCGGTTATTACCAGGCTTTTATGATGAAATTATGTGTATAATATAGTCTCACAAATTCAAAAGTCAGCGTTGAAGTGACAATTAACTATTATCTTTCTTTAGGCCAATGGCAGCTGTGGTTTCATTATGTAAGAGAAGTTGGATGAGAAAATAAATAGCTGTGGTTTGTGTGTCGTTTGTCTACAGTATTGTAGTGAGTGAGTATGAGTTGTGTGTGTATAGATATATATATATGGCGGCAATGGCTCAGGAGATAGACCCCTTGTCTGTCAATCGGAAGGTTGCTGGTTCGATCCCCGGGCTCCCGCATAGACTAAAGTGTCGAGGAGGTGTCCCTGAGCAAAACAAGACACCTTCTAACCCCCGACTTCTCCCGACCAGGTGGCTGTTGCCTTGCACGGTTGACACCACTGCAATAAAGTAAAGCGTTCCATAAATGCAATCCGTTTAGCATACTGAGGTTTGTTTGTGTGCGGCAGGTGTACGTGTGTGTGTGCCTGGGGGCCCACCTGGTTCTCTGCTCCAGCTGCTCCCCGAGGGCCTGCAGCCTCTGCTCCCGGTCTCGCAGCTCCCGGGTGAAGCCGAAGTCGTCGACCTCCTCCTCTTGCTCCTTCCTCCGGGACGTGTTCCTCCACTGGCGGCAAACAAACAAACAAACAAACAAACGTTGACGCGTCAGGGCCGTGACCATGCCCTCCCTACGACGGCTCAATGGAAAAAAAACACAACACAACAAACCAAGGCTGTTTTCCTGCCTCCGGTCCATATGCTAGCATTTCATTGGTTCGTGCCTTCGTTCTCGCACGTGCTCAGGCGGCTTTAGCCGAGCGCCGATGTCTGGATCACGCGCGTTTCCCCCGGCTACACCATAAAGCAAGGCCGGTGTTTGTTTTTTGTTTTTTTTTACATCCGTCCCCTTGGGATCTATGTTTTAGTGGAGACAGAAGGCCAAGATGGAGAGCAGAAATAAACTAAAACCTGATGCGTTTTCAAGGGCCTCTGCATCACGCCGCCGCCCGACCTGGCCTTTTAAAAACACACACACAGACTGATTATTGAGTATTACGGGTGTTTAAACGGCTGCCTTAAAAGCGGTCCGGTTCAATCCTACATTCGTCTCATCCCATCTCATCTCACAAATACCTATAATTGGAAGACGACGACACTGAAAGGCAGTGTTGGTTTGCGCCCACTCCATTTTGAGAGATGCTAATATGTAGGCGACCATAACACACACAGACAGCAGGCAGGGGGGGGGGGAGGGGGGAGTGGTGGTGGTGGTGGTGGCGGTTGGCGGGAAATTGCTGTAGGCGGCTTAATGATCGTTTTCAACCTCATTCAAAGGCCTCATCATATTTGTTTTTTCCTCCCTAATCACTAGTTGGCAAGAGTATTAGAGATTTGCGCAGAAAATAATTAGGATGGATTGGTTTTTCATTATGAGCTTGTCATGAAAATTGATCAGCTGAGGGAAAAAAGGAAAAAATGTTTCATCCTTCTTTAATAGCCCTGTGAACGCAATCCATCTTTCCACTTACATTATTCATTTCCTAAATGTGTTTAAGCCCTCTTATGCACACACACACACACACACACACACACACACACATGCAAGCGTGCGTGCACACACGTACGTACGCACACACACACACGCATGCGCACGCAACACACCTCTTGCTCCTGCTCAAGGTGCTGTTTCAGCTCTTCAAATCGTTCCCTCTTCTTCGTCTCCTCCGCCAGACGCAGGGACACCTCTCGCCCTACAGGGGGCGAGAGAGGGGAGAGAGATGGAGTGATGGAGAGAGAGAGCGAGAGTGAGTACAAGAGAGAGAGAGAGAACAGCAGGCTGCTTAAAACCCCTTCACCCAAACAAATCAGACACACACACACGCACGCACGCACACACAGATTATATATACAAGAGTGTCCCCGTGCACCTTAAGTAAACTCATAGGTATGCGCGCACGTGCACACACACACACACACACACACACACACACACACAGCGCACACGGCATACACACACACGCTCACGGTACGCAGGTGGCACTGGACCAAAAAAGCCCTCCAAGATCCCCACTATTTGGAAGTAATAAACGACGTGGGTGAACTACGGGAGTGGAGATTACATTTCACAGCCTGCAGTGCTGGAACGCGTTCAGCAGCCCTGCCTGTGCTGCTGCTGCTGCTGCTCCTGCTCCAGCCCTGCCTTTGCTGCTGCTGCTTGCTCCAGCCCTGCCTTTGCTGCTGCTGCTGCTACTCCAGCCCTGCCTGTGCTGCTGCTGCTGCTGCTACTCCAGCCCTGCCTGTGCTGCTGCTGCTGCTGCTGCTACTCCAGCCCTGCCTGTGCTGCTGCTGCTACTCCAGCCCTGCCTGTGCTGCTGCTGCTACTCCAGCCCTGCCTGTGCTGCCCCAGCCCTGCTGCTGTGGAGGAGGTGGAGGAGGAGGAGGGGAGCTCTTAGAAATCCACTCACGTCATAAACCCAGATGCATCGCAATTAGCGCAAGTGGAGCTGTGCATTACGATGTATGCATGTTCCACACACACACACACACACACCACACACACACACACACACACACACACACACACACACACACACCACACACACACACACACACACACACACACATCGCCATTTTCCTTTTCTCCGTCTTGAGACTTGGTTCACGTGTGAGTCCATTTGCATGCATGCACGTGTGTATGCCGCACACGCTCGTGTCCCCAGCCGGGTTGCCGGGGGCGATGCATCACCCACCACGGATGCTGTCCAGGGTCTTGGCCGCCGACTCGCGCACCTATTTGCATCAGGCTCCTGGCGCCGCAAGCTCGTGCGCCGCGCCTAACAAAAGAATCACACACACACACCACCACACACACACACAGCAGACACACACACAGAGACACACCACACAGAGAGGACACACCACAGAGAGGGACACACGCACACACAGAGGACATCAATAACCAAAGAACCTATCCTTTGTTGGCCGGCGACTCTCAGCATCGCTGTACTACCACACCACTCACCACCACGATCGCCCATTACTTCCTGGGAAATGCAGGGCTGGATGGAACGAGGGGAGGGGGTTAGAAGGAGGAGGAAGGGGTGTCTGCAAGTGGGGGGGGGGGGGGGGCAGTGGGGGGGGGGGGGGGGGAAGTGCTCGCAATACATCATCAACGACGCCGCGGCGGCGGCAGCAGCAGCAGCGGCAGTCCTCGGGCGCCAGTGCATCAAAGCTAACGACTCCGCGAGGAACGCCGCTGTGACTGCGTCGTCGTTCGCCACCGCCGCCGCTCGTCACTCAGAAGATTGCGCGGGGAATCAGGGCAATCGCTCCGTGTGGGGGAAAACACAAAAAAAAGAAAAGAAAAGAAAAAAGATCATTCCATCATGATGTAATTTGTCTCTTTCACGGTGGAAATAAAAAAAAGAAAGAAGTAAACACGTCCACTTCCCCCATTGTACGTGAAGTAGCAGGACAATGCTAACACCAATGTTTTTGGGTTTCTTTTTGGATTAACTGCCCCTATCCATTTCCACAAAATCCCGAACGTTATCACGATCAGATCCATTACCTTTGCTAAACAGTGTAACGCTAGCTCCCGATTGGCTCATTACCCGTAATGACAAGCTCAAACTCTTCCCCCCCTGTTTAGTGACGTCCAGAAAATGCAGCAAACTAAATCTTTTGTTACAAGTTTGGCTCAAAAATGTAAGATGTTGGCTAAGGAAGTGGGCGTCTTGTGTTTTACGTCGGGCAGGTCTGTCTGTATGTCTATTCTTATTATCTTTATAATCTAATTATAAGAGATCAACGAAGGGCCGACTTTTGGCAGACTAAACTCATTAAATAAGAAACTAAAAGGTTCCTCGTTTACAGACAGCTAATGATGCAAACAAAACGTATTAACAACCAAAACAAAACAAACTAAAACTTGGCTCAAAAATACCAAAAGACGTCAGACAGATAAGATAGGGAAGGAAGCGTCCGACGTGTGTTTTTGAGAGAGAGAGCGCGCCGCAGTACCTGCTCCTCCCTGCTGGTGGCGCTGTGCTTGGCGATGGTCTCCAGGCGCCCGCGGTACACGGCGCAGTCGCGCTCGATCTCCTCCACCTCCTGCAGGGAGAAGGTGACGGAGATGCGTGGCGTCGGCAGCTCCGACCCGCAGATGTAGTGCTGGAGGGTGGAGACGAGAGATCAACGTTTCAGCAGAGCAGCAACACACATCACTATCTATTCCCACCGGGGGGGATTAAGAGGAGAGATGCTGCGCCACCGCTGGAATGGATGGCACGCGGCAAAAGGTTGTTCCAGTCAAATAGCACCATTATTATTGTTGTTTGTTACAAATCTGAAAGTCATAAGGATGATAAGCATATCATTTGGAATTTAATGGTAAATGGTAAATGGATTGCATTTATATAGCGTTTTTATCCAAAGCGCTTTACAGTTGCATCACATTCACCCATTCATACACCGACGGCGAGCATGCAAGGTAACAACCAACACGTCAGGAGCAGTAAGGGTTAGGTTGTGTATTGCTCAGGGAACCTCGACACTTAGCTAGGGGGAGGAGCCCGGGGATCAAACCACCAACCTTCCTGAGCTACTGCTGCCCCAATTGAGGCCTATATACAATTTGAAATTGAGGTTTATATATAATATATCTACAGTATATATCGATATATATATATATTATCTTTGACGATTGATTGAAAAGACATTTGAAAGACATAAAATGCAAAAATGACTGTTCTGTGCACCATTCGCTTCCCCAGTTGGTTATGTTTTGCGTTTCCAAAAAATGTGCTTATTACTCGTCTGATAGCCCCCGTTGTGTAGTGACGTTGGCACCAGTATCCAGTCATTTCCTTCTCCAAGTAGAGCGGCACATTCTAGGCCGTTAGTCTAGCAGGTTACACAATGTCAGGAAAAATAAAAAATAAAAACTTCTAAAAGTTTGGCAGAAATGTTGAAACTACGAAAGATGATCCAAAAAAAAAGAAGAAAAAAAAAAAAGAAGTGAAATGTGAAATGTGTCAACAGCAGCTGTCATAGCATACACCACTTGGGCGGGTGAAAATGAGTCTCTCTGTGCTGAACGGTGCCCGCAGTCGCTCCAAATACGCTGAAACGCAGCATTCTCACGGAGGCTATTTTACATTTTTAATCAGTCAAAGGCTTCCACGTTCTCTTTTAGCGACGGGGTTCTTGTCATCGGATGGATCGGACGTGAACACCGCGCGTAATGAGACAGAACGGCGCACTCCGGTCTCCAGAGGCGCGCCATCACTGTTTGATTCCACAGATGCATTCTATTAATTATGTAAGGGATAATCAATGTGGAGGTTGATTATCCTGAGATCAATTATAGAAAAATAATAACGCGTACAAATGTTTTATGCTGACTGATTGAATCGCGCTCCATGACAACCCTTGACCCCCCATATATACACCACCATGAACACACAACCATTTCACAAAAAGGCAACGTTCATTTTAATCATGGCAAGGTTGATTTTTTGGATGCCTCTAGACTGTGAATAAATCAGTTTAAACAATCACAATCAGGTATCTTTGTCATCTGAACCATGTTCCCGGTATGGCGGAGGTACTTAATAGCCTATTTACTTATTTTATTTACTCTTATTGCATCCTCAGTGGTAAACTACATTGGTAGATTAATTGCTGCTATGTGTTAATGTATTGATCAGTCATCTTGATGGCAGTCGGCGCTGCAAGCCGATGTCTACTTGCACCGCAGTACGTGAATATGGGTTGTAATTTGACAACATGGCGGTATGCCGCTGTATCACAAATGTTTCATTTTGGAGACGGGCCTTCTCCAAAAGTGTGATAGCCTACTTTTAGTTATTGAACAGACACCCACTTATCCACAAACTACCATTCAATACACCAATTTACAATGGGTTAAAAAGTGAAACTCCATTCTAATTTAATCCACTCAATACATAGGGTTTTTTTGGTGGAAGGTCTTTTTCACCGGCACGATTCTTATTGGAAAATGCTGCATATTTGCGTTGTAACGGATGTAAACAGTTGATGTGATTTTGTTTGCACCTTTTTTTATTGTTTCACATGATTTGTTTGTTTGTTACGTGCCTGATGTAAAAGTCTACCTGTGACACAGATTAAACAACTCGCTAAATGGATTACAATGTCGTTTTACAGATTCTTATGGCCAGTATTGCATATGATATGAACCGTGAAGAGAAAATGTTCTGAATGTATGGGAAATAAAAGTTTATATGTTGACCTTTAAAGATTATAATCCACATTTTTTTTAAATGCTTCTCACGGCAAACATTGATATATGGGATTAATGAATAACAAATCATCCTATTAATTATATTGTATTATGAAATTATATAAGATGTTATTATGATTGACCTACTGGTTGACCTGCTGTTTGGGGCCTAGCAGTGTTGCCGTCTCACCTGCGGGCAGCAGATCTTCAGCAGGTTGATGGTCTTGCCGCAGACGTAGATGTCGTTGGCGATGTGTCTCAGGAAGACGGGCACAGAGTCCTCCACGTCCTTGGAGATCAGGGTGGAGCCGCGCTGCCAGAAGTGCTTGTCTGCGGGGGTTAAGGCACAAAGCAGGAGTCCGCTGCCGATCAGCTCCCCTGGACTGGACTCATCGTCCCTCGGACATAAAGGCCACATTATTATACTCCTCCTGCATGTCAAGTTGCCCGTTTGGGTCAAGCTTTTTCGTGTTCTTCTTTTCAACATGGACTTGTCGAGGAGGTCCACAGAGTACACGTTCGACAGTACTCGACCACCATTCACCCATCACGTTATAAAGGATGACCTAATGTCACTGAATTTGTGGACTTTTTGACATCACTGATGCAGAACGAACCGTAGCTGGAATCGCCGGCATGGAGGCACAAGGCGTACGTACGTATGTATGTATGCATGTGTGTAGGTACGGCGGATTTTCGCCTCATCAAGTATAATTTCCTCTTAATAGAATTAGCTGCCCCATTTGGGATTTGAAAAGAGCGCAATCTAGCTGGATGACCCACTCCAATTTCCAATTTTGGTGGGGGGGGGGAGCACATTACAGCCGCCATCACCATTCCCCATCATCCACATACGCCCCATTCACCATCCATTCCGCATTACTCCCCAACCCAACTTTTAACCCCACAAACCAATCCCATAAACCACATCCTAACCCACCAAATATACACCACAAAAAAATACCCAGAAAACCACATTCAGATCACATACACTTACAATCAAAAAACCGCAACTTATATCAAAATCCGACAATAACCCAACAAAAATAATTAATAATAAAACCGAAACACCATTCCATAATACCACCTATAATGTAAAAAATCCAATCACATCGCACAAGAACAATAAATCAAGCCCCAAAAAAAAACCCAATACAAACAACACCATTCCCATCACATTATCATCAATTCATTCGACCTAAACATTAACTAAGCCCAACCAAACCATAATAATATATATCGCATAATACATACAAATAAACATTAACCAACGCAACATATAACCATAATAAAAAGAAAAAACGCAATCTAAACACAACCATTAAACATTTCCCACCCCATTTCCCTATTCTCCATTGTGGGCGGCCGGAGCTGCCTTCTCTCCCCTGGGCAGGAAGTGTTGCTCGCCACGCCCCATTTAACTCTGCTGCTTGACCAACACTGATGAAGAGGGGGCGGTGCTTAGCTCAAGTGAACCGAGGCAAATAAGTTGACGGAAGGGCGGAGGTGGGCGGATTGCGGAGTGGAGCCCCCCCCCCCCCCCCCCCCCCCCCCCCCAAGCAGGCCCGTGGCTCGCCCACAGAGCTTAGCACCCAATGCCTTTTATGCTTCCCTGGTCGACAAGGACCGGACCACCGCGGGAGAGGAGGGAAACGGTGACATTTTGTGTCCTTCCAAAAAAAAAATAACAACAATGTGAAAAGAAAAGAAAAGCGAGAGCGTTAGATGTGTGTGTGTGTGTGTGTGTGTGTGTGTGTGTGTATGCGTCGGATTCGCCGCTGGACTTGATGAGGCGTAGCGGATGAGCGGGATAACCTTTGACCTCGAGGTAAGCGATGCGCATCGCCTTGTAGCGGCACAGCGCTGCTGGTGGGTCACACACGCGGGCGATGATGACCTGTGTCGGATAAAGTCCTATTTATGGAGGAGGGCTTGGGCGTCCCCCCGCTGGGATTACTCCTGTGACTTTTGTCTGGAGGGGATTAGGTGCTTGAACACATATTCACCGTGAAACCTTCGCCGGCATAGCCGTTGTAATATGATCAATTTACGCTGTGTGTGTGTGTGTGTGTGTGCATGTGTGTGCTTCGGCAACAACCGAAAAGGTACAAAATACGATTTCTACTGGATCGTGTAAAGATGAGGAATGACGAAGCGGAAAACAAAAAGGTTACAAAAAATAAAAATATATACTGTATATGTAAGAAACATTGAGTCAGACACTTTGCCGGAGGCACAGAGGAGATACTCAGCTTGTCACCTCTGGTTTCTAAACTCAGCGATCCACTAAACCTAACTTGCATAACAAAATCCCTTCGGGGGGAGAAAACGCATTACGGGTGCAGAGATGTCAAGCAGCTCAACACAAGAGCCCAGATATTAGACCGACATGAAAATATACGTCGACTGACACAAACGGTCATCTGACTGACTGCTGTGGTGGTCTGACTGTATGAGTGTGTGTGTGTGTGTGTGTGTGTGTGTGTGTGTGTGTGTGTGTGTGTGTGTGTACACGTGTGCGTGTGTGTGCGTGCGTAACGTTGCGACACAAGGTTAAACCTAACCAGGCGTTTAATAATCCATGATAAAAATAGATTTTCTTCCTGACCTACAATCTCTCTCTGCGAAGACTTCTACTGATCCCAGTCACCTGTGTGTGTGTGTGTGTGTGCGTGGGTGTGTGCGTGCGTGCGTGCGTGCGTGTGTGCGTGCGTGTGTGCGTGCGTGTGTGCGTGCGTGTGTGCGTGCGTGTGTGTCGTACCTCTGTAGCCCAGGTACTCCTCGTTGATCTGGATCATGAATTCACCGTACACATCTCTCAACACGCCGTTGTACACCCAGTCGGATACAAATCTACGTGGGGTTCACAGAATACTTCAGAAGAATACTTTCTGAAATGTGACATGTACCGTATGTGTGTATTTATACACACACACTAAGCCACATCTGTGGCATTGTGGCAACAAAGAGACATTGCTACAACCTTTTCCCCCAAAATGACTTATCGTGAATTTAGATCAATTGTATTATATTGTGTGGAGCACAAACAGCGGTTTGGTTGGTTTGGTTGTTGTAACGACAGAAGAAGGTCCCTTGGTGAGACTAACCCAGCACATAGTGTACATGAATGTTTATCGGCTTGTTAAAGGGGCCCTATTATACCACCGGGTGCGAGTGCAATTAGCAATTACAAGCCGCATCACAATTGTCATGTGACTAAAATTGTCATTGTGACAAAGTGACATCACAAGTGGTCCACCCAGATGTATTCTGGATTGATCAGCCCACCAGCTGGTATGCATGAGTGAATGGATTCAGCTTTAAGCGGTTCGTTCCATACGCCTTCATTTACAAGATCACGCACACAACCCTATTATATATACGTATAATTAAACATGATTCAGACTGCTCATTTTCTCATTATATTATACAAGCCAAATGTACAAAGCCAAGAACTTTTTGAATAGGGAGCCCTATTCACATGTGCAACAATGGGCCTTTATCTTACCCCCAGGTGTGAGTGTGATCCATTGTAAGCCGTTTCAAAATTATCATGCGACAAAAAAAAATTGGCATTGTGACAAAGTGACATCACAAGTGGGAGTGTCCACCCAGATGTATTCTGGATACTAGATCAGCCCAAAAGTTGGTACTGTGACAGTCCACTGGTTAGGCTGGCAGGCTGATCTAGCCAGCATGCATCTGGGTGGACAACACTCCCACACCACGTGCGATGTCACTTGGTCTCAATGGCAATTTTAGTCACGTGGCTCGTAAATGGCTAATCCCAGTCACACCACCTGGGGGTATAATAGGGCACTTTAAGCGTGTCAGTCAGTCAGTATGAGGACGCGGGGGCCTCACCTTGTGTAGGGCTCACAACTGCTCTTCAACAGCGACAGCAACACTGGGTAGTTCTCATTGCTTGCAGTTGCTCTGTGCCTCGTTGTACAAGGTAGGAGAGCAGCTTCACGCCCTGACGGAGGCCACAGGAGAGGAGGGAATTCAACACGTTCAGCAGCAGCTGACAAAGGACTCACTAAACACTGCAGATGAGTAGTAAGTAGTGGTAGTAGTAGTAGCTGGCAAGCAAGCAAAGTGTATGTATATAGCACCTTTCACAGACACCAGTCACCAGTGCTTCACAGTTAAAAAAAGAAATCAGTTAAAACAAAATCAAATAAAAACAAAGAGCACCAGATAAAATATACGAGGGGGAATCAGATATAAGAGACAAGTTAAAACATAAAATCCCACAAGCTTCCTGAATGCCTGTCTGAAACAAATGGGCTCTTAGCTGCTTTATAAAAGCGACCACAGAGTCCAAGGACCTTAAGGTTATTGAGAGACTGTTACAAAGTTAGGGCTTAGGGGCTTCCAAAGTTAAGCGTGTCTGAGGAACATTTAAAAGGCCCTGGGTGGAGGACCTAAGAGCTCGGCACGTGGTGTGTGTGTGGGGGTGCAAAAGGTCCATCATATACTGAGGTGCCTGGCAAGTGAGCACCAACATTTTAAAATGAATTGTAAAATGGACCGGAAGCCAATGCAGAGAGGTTAAAATAGTAGTTAGTAGTAGTTTACCACAGGGAAGTCGCCGGCCCCACACCGGAGGGCCCGTCCACGCAGCAGAGCTCCGAGAGGTACCTGGGGACGGAACGGACGGACGACGGACGTCTCAGCGTTTTATAAAACTGAACTCGAGGATGAGCATGAATACTGTATGGAATAATGGATTCAGACGAGGCGACGGACCACCCATTATACAGTCAGGGCTTTAAGCCTTTCGTCTCCAGAAGTGTTCATATTCAACAGCACGCACGCAACCCTATTATATATACAACGTATAATCACACAGGATTCACACTGCTCATTTTCTAATTATATCATACAAGCCGATTTTATACAATAACCTTTTCAATAGGGAGCCCTATTCACATGTGCATGAATGGGCCTCTATTTTACCCCGAGGTGTGAGTGCGATCCATTAGAAGCAGTTTCAAAATTGAGTGACAATGTGTGACAATTTGTGTCCACCCAGATTCAATTGTTTTTATTGATGACTAGATCCGTCGACCAGACCACCCAGTGCACTGCACCGACTGTCTCTCTGTCTGGGTGATGTGACGTCAACATGGCAATTTGAGTCACATGACCATTTAGGAAGCTGCTTGTAATGGCTAATCACGCGCACACTTGGTGGCAAAATAGGGGCCCCTTTGAGTCATCAATGAGGCTTTTAATCCAGGGAGGCTTAGAACATCAGAACATTCAAAGCAAACAATCGCGACTGGAGGAGATGCTGAACAACTCCCAACTGCTCCCTAGTTTCTAAAAAAAGGAAAACTCCAGTGTAAGGCTCGTAGTCCTCCATCAGAAATTCAGAATCCATCACAGGATCTTTGTGCTTGTTGGCGATACTCCACCATATTGAGAGGAGAGAGAGCCCTAATACTGTAATCTCAAATCAACGTAAATGTACAGTAAGCTAGGGAAATGAATGATGTTTTTTCCCCGCATTGTCTCACATGAGAAACACGACCAAAAAAACATTACTATCAACACAATAACCAACATAATAATAACTATGCCCCCAAAATGGCACCAGTCATTGCGATGTGATGTCACGATTCGATGTGATGTCACGATTCCTCCCAACCAATCAGGGAAGAGATCGCCTGATTGGTCAGAAATGAGCCAGATGAGCTGTCTAAAATGTAAATTGGCTCAAACAGAGGCAGGCAGGCGAAGTCAACTTGAACAGCAGATATTTCTGTGCCATTTTTTTAACAAATCACACTCAAATAATAGCTCTTAAATCTGGACCAACGGCACCTTTTCTTTAACACGAGGGAGGTTCCGGTGGTCTCACCTGAGCTGCCGGCCCACTTTGCGGAAGTGGAAGCCGATGGTGAGCAGGCTGAGTGTGGGTGGGGTGCTCAGCACACAGGCCGGTAGTAGTGGGAGGTACCTCCTCAGGCCACCTGTAAACGCCTTGTCCACAGTACACACACGCGCACACACACACACGCAACACACACGCACACGTTCGTTACCAGATTCATTTTCCAGGATAGAACTCACAGAATGCCTAACCTAATAATCTCCTACCGGTCCAACAAACTAATAGGCCACAATTGACACAATTGTCTCTTAGTGTGAGCGACGAAATGGAGATAAACAGCAAAGGAGATGAGACTAGCTGCCATTTTTCTAAAAGCCCTGAATAAAAAGGTTGGTTTAAAGATGGCCATTATCGAGCTCTCTGTGCTCATCTCCAACAGGAACAATCGTTTCCTTCTAGATCAGACGCCGAGTGGGAAAGCTGAAAGAAATAATCTGAAGAACTAAAAAAATACATAAATAAATAAAACCCTTCTCCAACTGGGCGTTAAAAAAACAAACAACATATGCACAGGAGTCCTACCTGGAAGACCAGGCCCCGCTTGTGGGCGCTCTGCCGGGAGAAGTGGCTGAGCCTCAGGTAGTGGGTTGCCGTACTGCGCCAGCTCGGCCAGGAGGCGCGCCATGCTCTCCGGGGACGTGCCCGACACGCACACGCCCGGACGCACCTCGAACTGCACACTCTGGGGGGTGGAGGTGGAGGTGGAGGTAGAGGTAGTGTAGAGGATGGCGTTCCGGTGACGTCCATGTGGGGTGACAGGCAACGACGTGGTAGACCGGGGGGAGCAGAGGCAGAGAGGAGGAGGAGAAAGGGCATGAGAATAGTACACTTGCTTTTTAACCTTTTAAGGCTTAAAAATAACCTTTGAATCTGTGTACGTGTGCTCAGAAATGTTCACAACATTTTGGCAACTTGTTTCAAGTTCCTTTGCCAGAAACAAGGAGTAGGAGCGGTTGAATTTCAGGCATCCTCGACCGTGTGAACAAAACAACAAATAGCTGAAATACTATTGGAGATTTCAGGATTTCGTTTAATCCAATTAAAAATAAATAAAATCCAGAAAATTGTCCTCCTCCTTATGTGGTGCAGTGGTTAGCGGCCATGTTGTTTGTATAATTTATTTACCCATTATTCTACTTGCTTTGCCGCACTATGTTTGGGCTTTATCTCATTTGCATAAACGAGCAGTTTCCCGCCCTGTTTTTTTTCACCATTATTGTGCTTGATTAGTATTGTTTAATTACCCGAGTTATGTGTTCTTGCGAAAGGACAATTAGCATTTCCTAATTGACATTTCGTAAATGGAGACATTTCAGCCGTATTGCACTTCCCACAAATGCACACAGCAGTAAGTGGTGCTACAAGAGACATGGGAATGTTCCCATTGTCGTAATGGCAGTTTCTTGTAGTCTTTAGTCAACAGTGCTTATCTGGCTTTTTTATGGAGATTTCAGCACAACCATTTGGTAGTTGTAATCTTTGTAATATACAAATGTATGACAAGTCTACGATCTACAGAAGAGGAATGGGCATTTTTAGTCGAGAACTCTGAAAAAAATCAGTTCCAATGTTAAAATATCCAACTCTGCGATAGCAAACGAGGTGATGTGTTTTGAATTTTTTGTTTTAATACGCGAATGATTGAGCAACTCTATGCTTTGACAACTTCATAATAAGCACTGAACATTCAACTTGTCGATAAAGAAAAAACTAAAAGTTCCTCTTTCTCGTCACCATTATGTATGTATCAACCCATAGAAACCTGCAGGGCAAACCAAAGCAAATTAAGGCCAAAAGCATATTTTTCAATTTCTCTAAAAGACACTTTCATTCAACAAATACTGAAATCCAAATGAGCACTCGAGTACTCATGCCCATTCCTAATACAAGAAAAAAATCTTCATTTAATTCCTCTAATGACCACAAATGATTGGACACCAAAATGGAGGGGGCTCAGACCTACCTGTGCTGAGAGGGAAGGTGGTGGACGCCACTCCGATGAGGACGTTGAGCAGGTCGCTGACCAGCTGGGTCTGGGAGTCCAGGGGCAGCGGCAGCACTGGGGACGGAGTGGCCCCCGTGCTCACCACTCTCATCTCACCCTCCAAGAGGCGGTAGAGCTGGTCGAAAACCTCCCTGCCTCCCTCCGTGACGTAGGGCAAGCTCCCGGTTTCCCGGGGGACTGAATAGAGGACGAGGTAAATAGATTGTATTTATATATCGCTTTTATCCAAAGTGCTTTACAGTATTGCCTCACATTCACCCATTCATACACCAACGGCGGTGTCAACCATGCAAGGTAACAACCAACACGTCAGGAGCAGTTAGGGTTAGGTGGTGTCTTGCTCAGGGACACCTCCACACTTAGCTAGGAGGGGGAGCCCGGGGATCGAACCAGCAACCTTCCTGTTGCCAGACAACCGCTCTTATACCTCCTGAGCTACTGCCGGAGAGTCAGAGTTGAAACGTGTACGGTTAGAGGTTCGAAACCCCGGTATCTGCAGTCTACCTGAAGCAGTAGGCGCCCTGGATCAGGATGATACACCCCTTGCTGCTCGTTAATGACATGTATCGTAATTTAGGGCTGAGCCAAAAATTGTAATTTCACTTTTAGCGTTACTAACATCGTAGTGATGAGAAGGGGAAATTATCTGTTGTTAAAAAAAAATAAAAAGGGATTCTGCAGTCGTGCTCCGATTCAAGCAGGGAAAGATATGCACAATGACTTGACTCTTTTTTCTCCTCTGAATATTCAGAATATTCATTCGGAAATTTAAACGGATATTGAAGCTTGAAATTATGTATTTGGGACTGCTTTAATCTGAATTCATTGTCAGTCACTCTGGATAAAAGTTTAGATAAAAAGCTTAAAAGCTTCCTTATCCTTCTAGGACGAAAGAAGCAGTGTGGAAATGCCACTTCAGTGTAATTAAGGGCAACATCAAATATTAATTCTCTGGGCCAATCAGAATCTTCAAACTTCATTTTTGGTCTAAAGTGCTTAAAAGTGCAAAATAATCTGCTGTATATTTGCGTTGTAACGGATGTAAACAGTTGATGTGATTTTGTTTGCACCTTTTTTTATTGTTTCACATGATTTGTTTGTTTGTTACGTGCCTGATGTAAAAGTCTACCTGTGACACAGATTAAACAACTCGCTAAATGGATTACAATGTCGTTTTACAGATTCTTATGGCCAGTATTGCATATGATATGAACCGTGAAGAGAAAATGTTCTGAATGTATGGGAAATAAAAGTTTATATGTTGACCTTTAAAGATTATAATCCACATTTTTTTTAAATGCTTCTCACGGCAAACATTGATATATGGGATTAATGAATAACAAATCATCCTATTAATTATATTGTATTATGAAATTATATAAGATGTTATTATGATTGACCTACTGGTTGACCTGCTGTTTGGGGCCTAGCAGTGTTGCCGTCTCACCTGCGGGCAGCAGATCTTCAGCAGGTTGATGGTCTTGCCGCAGACGTAGATGTCGTTGGCGATGTGTCTCAGGAAGACGGGCACAGAGTCCTCCACGTCCTTGGAGATCAGGGTGGAGCCGCGCTGCCAGAAGTGCTTGTCTGCGGGGGTTAAGGCACAAAGCAGGAGTCCGCTGCCGATCAGCTCCCTTGGACTGGACTCATCGTCCCTCAGAACTAAAGGCCACATTATTATACTCCTCCTGCATGTCAAGTTGCCCGTTTGGGTCAAGCTTTTTCGTGTTCTTCTTTTCAACATGGACTAGTCGAGGAGGTCCACAGAGTACACGTTCGACAGTACTCGACACCATTCACCATCACGTTATAAAGGATGACCTAATGTCACTGAATTTGTGGACTTTTTGACATCACTGATGCAGAACGAACCGTATCTGGAATCGCCGGCATGGAGGCACAAGGCGTACGTACGTATGTATGTGTGTATGTAGGTACGGCGGATTTTCGCCTCATCAAGTATAATTTCCTCTTAATAGAATTAGCTGCCCCATTTGGGATTTGAAAAGAGCGCAATCTAGCTGGATGACCCACTCCAATTTCCAATTTTGGTGGGGGGGGGGAGCACATTACAGCCGGTGGGGGGGGGGAGGTTGTGTGGGTGGCTGGAGCTTGGTCCTCTCTCCCCTGGGCAGGAAGTGTTGCTCGCCACGCCCCATTTAACTCTGGCTGCTTGGACCAACACTTGATGGAAAGACGGGGGCTGGTGCTTAGCTCAGTGAACCCGAGCATAATAAGGTTGACGGAGGGCGGAGGTGGCGGATGCGGAGGTGGAGGCCCCCCCCCCCAGAGGCCCGTGGCTCGCCAACAGAGCTTAGCACTGCTGATTGCTTCCCTGGTCGACACGGACCGGACCACCGGGGAGAGGAGGGAAACGGTGACATTTGTGTGTCCTTCCAAAAAAAATAATAACAACAATGTGAAAAGAAAAAAGAAAAGCGAGAGCGTTAGATGTGTGTGTGTGTGTGTGTGTGTGTGTGTGTGTGTGTGTGTGTGTGTGTATGCATCGGATTCGCCGCTGGACTTGATGAGGCGTAGCGGATGAGCGGGATAACCTTTGACCTCGAGGTAAGCGATGCGCATCGCCTTGTAGCGGCACAGCGCTGCTGGTGGGTCACACACACGGGCGATGATGACCTGTGTCGGATAAAGTCCTATTTATGGGGGAGGGCTTGGGCGTCCCCCCCCTGGGATTACTCCTCTGACTTTTGTCTGGAGGGGATTAGATGCTTGAACACATATTCACCGTGAAACATCGCCGCCATAGCCGATGTAATATGATCAATTCACGCTGTGTGTGTGTGTGTGTGCATGTGTGTGCTTCGGCAACAACCGAAAAGGTACAAAATACGATTTCTACTGGATCTCGAACACACACACAACATCACACGCAATCATCCCCACCATGCACACACACCAGTTCTAAATACTGTCTCCACCTATCTGCTCCACAGGCTGTAGATTGTGAAGACACACAAATGGCACCGTCCCCCTCCCCGGCGTCCGTCTGTCGACAGGGAAGCAAACAGCAGTGCTTAAGCTGGGTGGCGACCACGGCCCGCTGGGCGGGGGGGCGCCATCCTCCGCATCCGCCACTCCGCCCCCAGTCAACCAGTGCGTGTGTGCGTGTCGTACCTCTGTAGCCCAGGTACTCCTCGTTGATCTGGATCATGAATTCACCGTACACATCTCTCAACACGCCGTTGTACACCCAGTCGGATACAAATCTACGTGGGGTTCACAGAAGAATACTTTCTGAAATGTTACGTGTACCGTATGTGTGTATTTATACACACACACTAAGCCACATCTGTGGCATTGTGGCAACAAAGAGACATTGCTACAACCTTTTTCCCCCAAAATGACTTATCGTGAATTTAGATCAATTGTATTATATTGTGTGGAGCACAAACAGCGGTTTGGTTGGTTTGGTTGTGGTAACGACAGAAGAAGGTCCCTTGGTGAGACTAACCCAGCACATAGTGTACATGAATGTTTATCGGCTTGTTAAAGGGGCCCTATTATACCACCGGGTGCGAGTGCAATTAGCAATTACAAGCCGCATCAAAATTGTCATGTGACTAAAATTGTCATTGTGACAAAGTGACATCACAAGTGGTCCACCCAGATGTATTCTGGATAGATCAGCCCACCAGCTGGTATGCATGAGTGAATGGATTCAGCTTTAAGCGGTTCGTTCCATACGCCTTCATTTACAAGATCACGCACACAACCCTATTATATATACGTATAATTAAACATGATTCAGACTGCTCATTTTCTCATTATATTATACAAGCCAAATGTACAAAGCCAAGAACTTTTTGAATAGGGAGCCCTATTCACATGTGCAACAATGGGCCTTTATCTTACCCCCAGGTGTGAGTGTGATCCATTGTAAGCCGTTTCAAAATTATCATGCGACAAAAAAAAATTGGCATTGTGACAAAGTGACATCACAAGTGGGAGTGTCCACCCAGATGTATTCTGGATACAAGATCAGCCCAAAAGTTGGTACTGTGACAGTCCACTGGTTAGGCTGGCAGGCTGATCTAGCCAGCATACATCTGGGTGGACAACACTCCCACACCACGTGCGATGTCACTTGGTCACAATGGCAATTTTTAGTCACGTGGCTCGTAAATGGCTAATCCCAGTCACACCACCTGGGGGTATAATAGGGCGCCTTTAAGCGTGTCAGTCAGTCAGTATGAGGACGCGGGGGCCTCACCTTGTGTAGGGCTCACAACTGCTCTTCAACAGCGACAGCAGCACCGGGTAGTTCTCATTGCTGCAGTTGCTCTGTGCCTCGTTGTACAGGTAGGAGAGCAGCTTCACGCCCTGACGGAGGCCACAGGAGAGGAGGGAATTCAACACGTTCAGCAGGCAGCTGACAAAGACTCACTAAACACTGCAGATGAGTAGTAAGTAGTCGTAGTAGTAGTAGCTAGCAAGCAAGCAAAGTGTATGTATATAGCACCTTTCCAGGCACCAGTCACCAAGTGCTTCACAGTTAAAAAAAGAAATCAGTTAAAACCAAAATCAATAAAAACAAAGAGCACCAGATAAAATATACAAGGGGGAATCAGATATAAGAGACAAGTTAAAACATAAAATCCCACAAGCTTCCTGAATGCCTGTCTGAAACAAATGGGCTCTTAGCTGCTTTATAAAAGCGACCACAGAGTCCAAGGACCTTAAGGTTATTGAGAGACTGTTACAAAGTTTAGGGCTTAGGGGCTTCCAAAGTTAAGCGTGTCTGAGGAACATTTAAAAGGCCCTGGGTGGAGGACCTAAGAGCTCGGCACGTGGTGTGTGTGTGGGTGCAAAAGGTCCATAATATACTGAGGTGCCTGGCAAGTGAGCACCAACATTTTAAAATGAATTCTAAAATGGACCGGAAGCCAATGCAGGGAGGTTAAAATAGTAGTTAGTAGTAGTTTACCACAGGGAAGGTCGCCGGCCCCACACCGGAGGGCCCGTCCACGCAGCAGAGCTCCGAGAGGTACCTGGGGACGGACGGACGGACGGACGGACGTCTCAGCGTTTTATAAAACTGAACTCGAGGATGAGCATGAATACTGTATGGAATAATGGATTCAGACGAGGCGACGACCACCATTATACAGTCAGGGGCTTTAAGCCTTTCGTCTCCAGAAGTGTTCATATTCAACAGCACGCACGCAACCCTATTATATATACAACGTATAATCACACAGGATTCACACTGCTCATTTTCTAATTATATCATACAAGCCGATTTTATACAATAACCTTTTCAATAGGGAGCCCTATTCACATGTGCATGAATGGGCCTCTATTTTACCCCGAGGTGTGAGTGTGATCCATTAGAAGCAGTTTCAAAATTGAGTGACAATGTGTGACAATTTGTGTCCACCCAGATTCAATTGTTTTTATTGATGACTAGATCCGTCGACCAGACCACCCAGTGCACTGCACCGACTGTCTCTCTGTCTGGGTGATGTGACGTCAACATGGCAATTTGAGTCACATGACCATTTAGGAAGCTGCTTGTAATGGCTAATCACGCGCACACTTGGTGGCAAAATAGGGGCCCCTTTAAGTCATCAATGAGGCTTTTATCCAGGGAGGCTTAGAACATCAGAACATTCAAAGCAAACAATCGCGACTGGAGGAGATGCTGAACAACTCCCAACTGCTCCCTAGTTTCTAAAAAAAGAAAACTCCAGTGTAGGGCTCGTAGTCCTCCATCAGAAATTCAGAATCCATCACAGGGATCTTTGTGCTTGTTGGCGATGCTCCACCATATTGAGAGGAGAGAGAGAGAGAGCCCTAATACTGTAATCTCAAATCAATGTAAATGTACCGTAAACTAGGGAAATGAATGATGTTTTTTCCCCGCATTGTCTCACATGAGAAACACGACCAAAAAAACATTACTATCAACACAATAACCAACATAATAATAACTATGCCCCCAAAATGGCACCAGTCATTGCGATGTGATGTCACGATTCGATGTGATGTCACGATTCCTCCCAACCAATCAGGGAAGAGATCCCCTGATTGGTCAGAAATGAGCCAGATGAGCTGTCTAAAATGTAAATTGGCTCAAACAGAGGCAGGCAGGCGAAGTCAAACTTGAACAGCAGATATTTCTGTGCCATTTTTTTTTAAACAAATCACACTCAAATAATAGCTCTTAAATCTGGACCAACGGCACCTTTTCTTTAACACAAGGGAGATTCCGGTGGTCTCACCTGAGCTGCCGGCCCACTTTGCGGAAGTGGAAGCCGATGGTGAGCAGGCTGAGTGTGGGTGGGGTGCTCAGCACACAGGCCCGGTAGTAGTGGAGGTACCTCCTCAGGCCACCTGTAAACGCCTTGTCCACAGTATACACACGCGCACACACACACACGCAACACACACGCACACGTTCGTTACCAGATTCATTTTCCAGGATTGAACTCGCAGAATGCCTAACCTAATAATCTCCTACCGGTCCAACAACTAATAGGCCACAATTGACACAATTGTCTCTTAGTGTGAGCGACGAAATGGAGATAAAGAGCAAAGGAGATGAGACTAGCTGCCATTTTTTTAAAAGCCCTGAATAAAAAGGTTGGTTTAAAGATGGCCATTATCGAGCTCTCTGTGCTCATCTCCAACAGGAACAATCGTTTCCTTCTAGATCAGACGCCGAGTGGGAAAGCTGAAAGAAATAATCTGAAGAACTAAAAAAATACATAAATAAATAAAACCCTTCTCCAACTGGGCGTTAAAAAAACAACAACATATGCACAGGAGTCCTACCTGGAAGACCAGGCCCCGCTTGTGGGCGCTCTGCCGGGAGAAGTGGCTGAGCCTCAGGTAGTGGGTGCCGTACTGCGCCAGCTCGGCCAGGAGGCGCGCCATGCTCTCCGGGGACGTGCCCGACACGCACACGCCCGGACGCACCTCGAACTGCACACTCTGGGGGGTGGAGGTGGAGGTGGAGGTAGTGGTAGAGGTAGAGGATGGTGTTCCGTTGACGTCCATGTGGGGTGACAGGCAACGACGTGGTAGACCGGGGGGAGCAGAGGCAGAGAGGAGGAGGAGAAAGGGCATGAGAATAGTACACTTGCTTTTTAACCTTTTAAGGCTTAAAAATAACCCTTGAATCTGTGTACGTGTGCTCAGAAATTTTCACAACATTTCGCAACTTGTTTCAAGTTCCTTTGCCAGAAACAAGGAGTAGGAGCGGTTGAATTTCAGGCATCCTCGACCGTGTGAACAAAACAACAAATAGCTGAAATACTATTGGAGATTTCAGGATTTCGTTGAATCCAATTAAAAATAAATAAAATCCAGAAAATTGCCTTTCCCCCCCAAGTCCTCCTCCTTATGTGGTGCAGTGGTTAGCGGCCATGTTGTTTGTATAATTTATTTACCATTATTCTACTTGGCTTTGCCGCACTATGTTTGGGCTTTATCTCATTTGCATAAACGAGCAGTTTCCCGTCCTGTTTTTTTTCACCATTATTGTGCTTGATTAGTATTGTTTAATTACCCGAGTTATGTGTTCTTGCGAAAGACAATTAGCATTTCCTAATTGACATTTCGTAAATGGAGACATTTCAGCGTATTGCACTTCCCACAAATGCACACAGCAGTAAGTGGTGCTACAAGAGACATGGGAATGTTCCCATTGTCGTAATGGCAGTTTCTTGTAGTCTTTAGTCAACAGTGCTTATCTGGCTTTTTATGGAGATTTCAGCACAACCATTTGGTGGTGTAATGTTTGTAATATACAAATGTATGACAAGTCTACGATCTACAGAAGAGGAATGGGCATTTTTAGTCGAGAACTCTGAAAAAAATCAGTTCCAATGTAAAAATATCCAACTCTGCGATAGCAAACGAGGTGATGTGTTTTGAATTTTTTTTTTAATGCGCGAATGATTGAGAAACTTGTATTCTTTGCTATGACAACTTCATAAGAAGCACTGAACATTCAACTTGTCGATTTAAAAAAAGCTAAAAACGTTCCTCTTTCTCGTCACCATTATGTATGTATCAACCCATAGAAACCTGCAGGGCAAACCAAAGCAAATTAAGGCCAAAAGCATATTTTTCAATTTCTCTAAAAGACACTTTCATTCAACAAATACTGAAATCCAAATGAGCACTCGAGTACTCATGCCCATTCCTAATACAAGAAAAAAATCTTCATTTAATTCCCTCTAATGACCACAAATGATTGACACCAAAATGGAGGGGACTCAGACCTACCTGGCTGAGAGGGAAGGTGGTGGACGCCACTCCGATGAGGACGTTGAGCAGGTCGCTGACCAGCTGGGTCTGGGAGTCCAGGGGCAGCGGCAGCACTGGGGACGGAGTGGCCCCCGTGCTCACCACTCTCATCTCACCCTCCAAGAGGCGGTAGAGCTGGTCGAAAACCTCCCTGCCTCCCTCCGTGACGTAGGGCAGCTCCCGGTTTCCCGGGGGACTGAATAGAGGACGAGGTAAATAGATTGTATTTATATATCGCTTTTATCCAAAGCTTTACAGTTGCCTCACATTCACCCATTCATACACCAACGGCGGTGTCAACCATGCAAGGTAACAACCAACACGTCAGGAGCAGTTAGGGTTAGGTGGTGTCTTGCTCAGGGACACCTCAACACTTAGCTAGGCGGAGCCGGGTTATCACTCAGGGACACCTCCACACTTAGCTAGGAGGAAGGAGCCCGAAGTCATAGCCGATCACTCAGACACGGCCAGACGCTCGCCGCTGGCCGCTCCGTCATGCGGGTCCGGCGGGGCGCTGCCAAACAGACCCTGCACTGTGCCACACACACACACACACACACACACACACACATACCGCACAGAGTGTGCACGTGTGTGTGTACGTGTGTGCGAGCATGTGTGTGTGTGCCTGGTCACGTCTTCCCATAACGGTTGTGCCAAAGCCTCAAAACCTTTTCTCGACAAACAACATTTCAAGAAGAGACGTAAATAAAAACAGGGCCACAGTCTGGGGCCTCCTCACGTCTCCTGGGGTTTAGAGTGCCGAGGACGATGGCTCCATCCACTGGTATTTAACTATGGATTTTTTGAAGCAGTTTCTATTTTTGTCTCAGTTTTGTCTTTATTTTCGTTTAAATTTCAATTTTAGTTTGAAAGTTTGACACACATACTTTTAAGCTTCAGATTTCATATTAGTTTTTTATTATACGATTTAGTTTTTTTAAATAAAAACAAAATTGATATATCACAGGTGTTCTGCTTCCATTCTTCCACGTATTTACAACCACTTATTGATATGAACCAGGTCTTGGGCCACTGGGGATAAGCTAAGCGTCCATTTGTATATTTGTTCCATTTAGTTTTCAAGTCCTACATTCCCATTTAATTTCCGTTTCGGCTCCAGTTTTTATTTCTGCACCTCCAGTCCCATCTCACCATGTGCGTGACCGCCGTTCAGGTTCAAGGGGATCCTGGTCCATATAATAATAATAATAATAATAATAATAATAATGAGCCTAATGCTGGGACATACATCTTAGGGGGCCCGGTGTCTCCATCTTCCCAGCCGAAGGAAGCTTCGTACTATCATTTGCTGGGCGGCCCGCCAGGGGGTTCGAAAGTGATCCCCCTGTTTTATTTATTTTTTTGGTGATTTTTTTGCTCCGATTATGTGCCACAACGACAACAGCGAAACGGGAGAAGACCGTCATTGTAGAAAGGGGGGGGGAGAGAGACGAAAAGGAAGCAACCGCACGTTTTGGAAGTGAACAATGAGAGGTTATAGTGAGGGATGGATTAAAGGAAGAAAAAGGAGAGAAAATGAAGGGAGTTTAGAGTAATCACAGGTGGTGGAAAACAGAAGAAGAAGAAGAAGAAGACGACGTCACTTCAGGAAAAATACAAAGAGCCAGGTAGCGGGGGAGGAGGGGGATGTGGTAATAGCACACACCAATATCGATGTGTCGTGTGAACATCACACCTAATGCATAAACCTATCCACAAGACTGAAATTTGAAAGAGGCGACATCAGGCCTTCGAGAACGAATTTTGTCTTATTTTTTAGGCAATGGGCACATTAAAAGGAAAAGACTGTAAGGTGGTGTCTTTTTGCATTTGCACATCAAAATATACATTTGAATAAAGATGAATATAATATTAACAAAGATATTGAGGGCAAAAGGCAACACAGGTTCACACAGATTCAGAACCATGGACAGAGGCCCTGACCTCCAACACAAGTCACTGAAGATCTCCCAACAGTGTGTGTATTTTCGCAGCAATGCCGTTTGTATGTTGATGGCCTCTACGCGCCACACGCCATGATCAGAGCGTGTGGAGGGACACTGCAGCACGCCTGTCAGGTAAACCCAACTTCTTGTGGCTTGCTAACCCTTCCCCTTGTCCAGAGACTATATAGCTGCAGAGCCTGAAGCAAAGACTTACCAACTTCTGGGAAAATACTAATATATGTTTATTTAATTCACTTTTGTGAAATATGTGTGTGGTATTGAACCGTAGGATACATATACTGTACCTTATAGTCTTATCAATAGCAATAAGGCATACTCCCCACAAGGTAATATAGAGCATAGGCCTTCCTTTAAAAGGTCTATACAGTATTTCCATCTGTGGGATAGAGGTACAGGATCACCCAAGATAACTGTGTGTGTGTGTGTGCGTGTGTGTGTGTGTGTGTGTGAAGACGCAAGGAAGGAGAAGCCTGTGATAATCAAGCATAATCACTCTTGGCGGAGCCTCTCTGTTCCGTTCCTCTGGGTTGGATATCTGCGAGCAGATCTCTCCGCTCGGCTACGAGTTACCGCCTCCACCCACGGGCCCGCGCTCCGTCTTTGATATCTCCACCCGGGCGTCGAGGGTTTACGAAGCGGCCCAGATGAGACACCCCCACCCCTCCCCCACCCACCATCCCCACCCTCATCCCCATCTCCCCGTTCCCAGTCATCCCTTTCATCTTGCACCACCCACCCAGCCCCCTCCACCATCACCACCACCACCACCACCACCACCAACACATCTTTCTTGCCGTTTTATTCTTAGCAGTCAGTGCTTAATTGATGTTTTTGCAGCAATTTTTGCTTCTTCACGTGGGGGACTGCAGACACCACCGCATGCAGCATCTGTTTACATGACGAGGGGCCCCTCTCATGTAGTCCAAACCTCGAGTCTGCAGTATGCGGCGTGCGGCCCTCTCCCATCATGTGTGATGATGATGATGATGATGATGATGATGATGATGTGCCAGGCAGAGAGAGAAAGGGTGACATCAGGCTAGAAGAAGAAGAAGGAGGGTAGGATGCCGACGACACATCAGTGCTGCTTAGGGTGAAAAGGACGTACCGGGTTCAATCCCCCCTGAAGCTCACAGCCTACCTGTAGGCAGGCATCCCCGAGCAAGAGCACATACTGACATCTACTGCTAACCAGCCCCTTAACGACCTGCATCTGAACTCACTGTACGCCGCTGGATGGATAAAAACAGGCTGTAAATGTCTGTTACTAATGACCTAATTATGGTTATGACCATAATGCGTACGACAGTTGATAATTAGGTTATCGTGGCGTCGAGGCTGCGTGTGAGGATATTCGATTCAACGTCCGCTTCAACTACCGACTTCACCGACCCCTAACAACAGAGCACCCCCAGCCACTCGCAGTTGCATACAGAAGGAACAATAACATATCCGAACATTACAACACGAGTCCACGTCTTTCACTAACGACGGCTATGTTCAATATTAGACAGTGGTTCCTAAGCAACTAGCGTTACTATTATAAAAATTACACTAAAGCCTCACATCGATTTATATTGATAATTGTCTTTACAGAACATGTTAAAAATTTTCTCCCATCGAACCCCTCACACTAATGCGGCCCCTATCTCGATTATCTAAAATGCAGCCGGGAACTCTGCGTAATCCTACACTTGAACTCAGACTGCTCGTCATTTCATATTGTTCGTACTCGTGCTATTGCTTAGATGATACGCAATTGTGGTGCTCGTTACAATGCAACATTGGCTATTATAGCTAGTACTGCATTTTGTCTCGCCGTCTCTTGCTCGTCGCATTGTGTTATGTGATTTGTGCTCTCGTGATGCTCGTAGGCAACAGTGTCCGTCGCAAGGACACAGAAAAAGCAGTTCTACCCTGCTGCTCTAGAACCACTCCCTCGTGCAACGAAAATTCCTGTTCACTTCAGCCGGGGAACACATGACGAATGATCGAAAACCCAACACATAAAATTGTTCCATTATTATTGCATTCCGTCCACAATTTTGGTCGCTGTGCAACTCCCGGATTGGTCATTTATGCAATTGTATTACACCCAGACATTAAAAAGGGCATTTCACATTACAACCAACTTACCTGGGCCTGCCTGGATCTATTTTTTTGATATCATCAACTACTTTTTGTGTGTTTACACATTTCTCCTCTTTTTCACAGTTGTCAAATTTCTTCTAAATAACAACATAGTAAAATAGTTTAGCTATGCTGATGGTTGTGGTTGTGGTGGTGGTGGTGGTGCTGATGGTGAGAGTGGTGGTGGTGGTGGTGATCACATGCGTACCGACCTGGGACACGTCGTAGGCGATGTCGGCGGGAACGCCAGCGCTCCAGAGCTTCTGGACCACGGTGATGGCGCGGGGGGTGGAGGCGTGGCCCACCGGCACCACCAGCACATCGCAGGAGCTCACCGCCGGCTGGAGACACACGCAGACACAACAACAACAACAACAACAGCAATAAGGTAGCTATTGGTGAGGTTGACAATGCACCAGACTGGGACCTGATTAAGCACGCATACGTTGGTCAAATCGTCATTTTCTAACAGTATTGCAACGCTTTTGGGACGCACGCAACTAGACACTTCAGCATTTGGTATCTGTTTTTTTTGTTTAATTCAAACCGAATGAACAGGCATCCCGAAGTACATCTACAACCATACAGTGTGCCCAGTGAAATTAAAGTAAGTTCTTTCAAAGTTTAGTCGAAAATCGGGTAGGGACCTCCAGAGATAGGTAGAGGGAGAGGTCGTCCTAGACTAGAAAAACTAGCAACAGATATACGATCACTGACAGATCGATAAATTCCCCCGGTCAGCGTATCGCATTTAAAGAATCAATAAACAGCGACGCTAGGAGGAAGTGATGACTAGTTTATTAACGCTCGCAAGTGGCCCAAAACCGGACTCCGGCAACAAAAGGCTCTATTGAAGCTGATCAGAATTGTATAAAATATATTAGTACGTTACTGTCTAGATGTGCGATTGATAGGTATACTATTTGTATAAGTATCAGCAGGTAATACACACTGCTCCCATGGGCTCAACAACCATCGTCTCGTCGCTGTAGTAAGAGCACAAAGGGGTATAGGTGTGAGATGTGGATTAGCGCAACCCACCATGAAATCATACACAAGACTTGCGGCATAAAACGAGCCAGGTGCCCACAAGACACAGAGGCACTTTGCTGCTCGAGGTCAACAACGTTTGAGAAAGTGCATACCAATTTTAATCAGACTAGCAAATATGTGCAGCCCCAGAGGTGTTAATTAGACTCACCAACAACAGGGTCAAAACACGACGAATAAAAAACAAAAAAGAACATATTATCAGAGACTATGATTAGATTTGAAGACTAAAAATTTACGAGATAAGTTGACTAATAATGTCGGAGATTCCATTCGTCATCAGCACAGGCAACCACTCACCAATCTAACTATCTTCATCATTGATCGTTGAACTAGATTTTCTGGGATTGACCCGTAGAACCTCACATCCCTTTGGGATATCATAACGGAGAGCTAACACGTAGAGCTTTTATATGTGGGGGGACGGTTAATGAACACTTGGGGGTCAGTTACATTCATTTATCTCGTCTGTCTTGCTGGGGCTCATTTATGATACATTCACTCTTAAAGAAAGGCATTGCTTTCCTTACATATACTATCACAGTGCACACCACACTATCTACCACATTATGTATTTATTGACTTGATTTTATTCATGTTACCTGATTCTATTTCTTTTCTAAACTACTCTATCTCGTACACCGGCAAAAATGGTTCCTGGGCAATTCTCGTTCATTAGTATCAGCTATCACAATAACATTGCTTTTGTGAACCACTTGGCTGCCAATGTGATGAAAAGGTGCGACTCACTATATATAACTACACAACACACCTAACATGAATATATCAATCTAATATAGATGAGCGAGAGGAAGAGCGCGTTCAATAAGGTAAGAAAAAATGAGTAACGAGGCCCTGACCGCACGGTCATTCAGCCTATCTCGGGCACCGACCCACATGGCGTGTGGCAGCCAGGTGGACGTCTTGAGCGTGAAATCAGCCAATCATAAGTGACATGATTTATCCTTTGGCAGTGTTGCTGCTCTCTATCCGTCTGTGATACACACGAACAGTAATCCAAAGATACCTGTAAAATCACATATGCAACAGATCGTCTTGACAGCACACAAAATATCACAAGTCCAAATACATTGCTGTGTCTATAGCACGAGAATCATAAATCACTTTTTTTTTTGTTTAAAGTTATCGATAGAATTCGGAAAGGATACACATCGGCATATATATATATCTGCGCGTCATCCTATCCAGTAAGGCACATTTTTGGTTAAGGAAAAAAGGCTCTGAAAACGAAGTGGCCATCTTGCCGACGGCGACAGGCGATGGGAGCGTCTGCGGTCGACATCATGCAGCCAAGATCAAAAGCATTTCCCCGCCCCCCCCCCTCCACCCCTAATCCCTCCCCCCTCGCCGCCATAGCCGATGTAATATTCACGCTGTGTGTGTGTGTGTGTGCATGTGTGTGCTTCGGCAACAACCGAAAAGGTACAAAATACGATTTCTACTGGATCGTGTAAAGATGAGGAATGACGAAGCTAAAAACAAAAAGGTTACAAAAAATAAAAATATATACTGTATATGTAAGAAACATTGAGTCAGACACTTTGCCGGAGGCACAGAGGAGATACTCAGCTTGTCACCTCTGGTTTCTAAGCTCAGCGATCCACTAAACCTAACTTGCATAACAAAATCCCTTCGGGGGGAGAAAACGCATTACGGGTGCAGAGATGTCAAGCAGCTCAACACAAGAGCCCAGATATTAGACCGACATGAAAATATACGTCGACTGACACAAACGGTCATCTGACTGACTGCTGTGGTGGACTGACTGTATGCGTGTGTGTGTGTGTGTGTGTCTGTGTGTGTGTGTGTGTCTGTGTGTGTACACGTGTGCGTGTGTGTGCGTGCGTAACGTTTACAGACACAAGGTTAAACCTAACCAGGCGTTTAATAATCCATGATAAAAATAGATTTTCTTCCTGACCTACAATCTCTCTCTGCGAAGACTTCTACTGATCCCAGTCACCTGTGTGTGTGTGTGTGTGTGTGTGTGTGTGTGTGTTGTGTGTGTGTGTGTGTGCGTGTGTGCGTGTCGTACCTCTGTAGCCCAGGTACTCCTCGTTGATCTGGATCATGAATTCACCGTACACATCTCTCAACACGCCGTTGTACACCCAGTCGGATACAAATCTACGTGGGGTTCACAGAAGAATACTTTCTGAAATGTTACGTGTACCGTATGTGTGTATTTATACACACACACTAAGCCACATCTGTGGCATTGTGGCAACAAAGAGACATTGCTACAACCTTTTTCCCCCAAAATGACTTATCGTGAATTTAGATCAATTGTATTATATTGTGTGGAGCACAAACAGCGGTTTGGTTGGTTTGGTTGTGGTAACGACAGAAGAAGGTCCCTTGGTGAGACTAACCCAGCACATAGTGTACATGAATGTTTATCGGCTTGTTAAAGGGGCCCTATTATACCACCGGGTGCGAGTGCAATTAGCAATTACAAGCCGCATCAAAATTGTCATGTGACTAAAATTGTCATTGTGACAAAGTGACATCACAAGTGGTCCACCCAGATGTATTCTGGATAGATCAGCCCACCAGCTGGTATGCATGAGTGAATGGATTCAGCTTTAAGCGGTTCGTTCCATACGCCTTCATTTACAAGATCACGCACACAACCCTATTATATATACGTATAATTAAACATGATTCAGACTGCTCATTTTCTCATTATATTATACAAGCCAAATGTACAAAGCCAAGAACTTTTTGAATAGGGAGCCCTATTCACATGTGCAACAATGGGCCTTTATCTTACCCCCAGGTGTGAGTGTGATCCATTGTAAGCCGTTTCAAAATTATCATGCGACAAAAAAAAATTGGCATTGTGACAAAGTGACATCACAAGTGGGAGTGTCCACCCAGATGTATTCTGGATACAAGATCAGCCCAAAAGTTGGTACTGTGACAGTCCACTGGTTAGGCTGGCAGGCTGATCTAGCCAGCATACATCTGGGTGGACAACACTCCCACACCACGTGCGATGTCACTTGGTCACAATGGCAATTTTTAGTCACGTGGCTCGTAAATGGCTAATCCCAGTCACACCACCTGGGGGTATAATAGGGCGCCTTTAAGCGTGTCAGTCAGTCAGTATGAGGACGCGGGGGCCTCACCTTGTGTAGGGCTCACAACTGCTCTTCAACAGCGACAGCAGCACCGGGTAGTTCTCATTGCTGCAGTTGCTCTGTGCCTCGTTGTACAGGTAGGAGAGCAGCTTCACGCCCTGACGGAGGCCACAGGAGAGAATTCAACACGTTCAGCAGGCAGCTGACAAAGACTCACTAAACACTGCAGATGAGTAGTAAGTAGTAGTAGTAGTAGTAGGTAGCAAGCAAGCAAAGTGTATGTATATAGCACCTTTCACAGACACCAGTCACCAAGTGCTTCACAGTTAAAAATAAATAAATAAATCAGTTAAAACCAAAATCAATAAAAACAAAGAGCTCCAGATAAAATATACAAGGGGGAATCAGATATAAGAGACAAGTTAAAACATAAAATCCCACAAGCTTCCTGAATGCCTGTCTGAAACAAATGGGCTCTTAGCTGCTTTATAAAAGCGACCACAGAGTCCAAGGACCTTAAGGTTATTGAGAGACTGTTACAAAGTTTAGAGCTTAGGGGCTTCCAAAGTTAAGCGTGTCTGAGGAACATTTAAAAGGCCCTGGGTGGAGGACCTAAGAGCTCGGCACGTGGTGTGTGTGTGGGGGTGCAAAAGGTCCATCATGTACTGAGGTGCCTGGCAAGTGAGCACCAACATTTTAAAATGAATTGTAAAATGGACCGGAAGCCAATGCAGGGAGGTTAAAATAGTAGTTAGTAGTAGTTTACCACAGGGAAGGTCGCCGGCCCCACACCGGAGGGCCCGTCCACGCAGCAGAGCTCCGAGAGGTACCTGGGGACGGACGGACGGACGGACGGACGGACGTCTCAGCGTTTTATAAAACTGAACTCGAGGATGAGCATGAATACTGTATGGAATAATGGATTCAGACGAGGCGACGACCACCATTATACAGTCAGGGGCTTTAAGCCTTTCGTCTCCAGAAGTGTTCATATTCAACAGCACGCACGCAACCCTATTATATATACAACGTATAATCACACAGGATTCACACTGCTCATTTTCTAATTATATCATACAAGCCGATTTTATACAATAACCTTTTCAATAGGGAGCCCTATTCACATGTGCATGAATGGGCCTCTATTTTACCCCGAGGTGTGAGTGTGATCCATTAGAAGCAGTTTCAAAATTGAGTGACAATGTGTGACAATTTGTGTCCACCCAGATTCAATTGTTTTTATTGATGAATAGATCCGTCGACCAGACCACCCAGTGCACTGCACCGACTGTCTCTCTGTCTGGGTGATGTGACGTCAACATGGCAATTTGAGTCACATGACCATTTAGGAAGCTGCTTGTAATGGCTAATCACGCGCACACTTGGTGGCAAAATTGCGGCCCCTTTAAGTCATCAATGAGGCTTTTATCCAGGGAGGCTTAGAACATCAGAACATTCAAAGCAAACAATCGCAACTGGAGGAGATGCTGAACAACTCCCAACTGCTCCCTAGTTTCTAAAAAAGAAAACTCCAGTGTAGGGCTCGTAGTCCTCCATCAGAAATTCAGAATCCATCACAGGGATCTTTGTGCTTGTTGGCGATACTCCACCATATTGAGAGGAGACAGAGAGAGAGCCCTAATACTGTAATCTCAAATCAACGTAAATGTACAGTAAGCTAGGGAAATTAATGATGTTTTTTCCCCGCATTGTCTCACATGAGAAACACGACCAAAAAAACATTACTATCAACACAATAACCAACATAATAATAACTATGCCCCCAAAATGGCACCAGTCATTGCGATGTGATGTCACGATTCGATGTGATGTCACGATTCCTCCCAACCAATCAGGGAAGAGATCCCCTGATTGGTCAGAAATGAGCCACATGAGCTGTCTAAAATGTAAATTGGCTCAAACAGAGGCAGGCAGGCGAAGTCAAACTTGAACAGCAGATATTTCTGTGCCATTTTTTAAACAAATCACACTCAAATAACAGCTCTTAAATCTGGACCAACGGCACCTTTTCTTTAACACGAGGGAGATTCCGGTGGTCTCACCTGAGCTGCCGGCCCACTTTGCGGAAGTGGAAGCCGATGGTGAGCAGGCTGAGTGTGGGTGGGGTGCTCAGCACACAGGCCCGGTAGTAGTGGAGGTACCTCCTCAGGCCACCTGTAAACGCCTTGTCCACAGTACACACACGCGCACACACGCACACGTTCGTTACCAGATTCATTTTCCAGGATTGAACTCGCAGAATGCCTAACCTAATAATCTCCTACCGGTCCAACAACTAATAGGCCACAATTGACACAATTGTCTCTTAGTGTGAGCGACGAAATGGAGATAAAGAGCAAAGGAGATGAGACTAGCTGCCATTTTTTTAAAAGCCCTGAATAAAAAGGTTGGTTTAAAGATGGCCATTATCGAGCTCTCTGTGCTCATCTCCAACAGGAACAATCGTTTCCTTCTAGATCAGACGCCGAGTGGGAAAGCTGAAAGAAATAATCTGAAGAACAAAAAAAATACATAAATAAATAAAACCCTTCTCCAACTGGGCGTTAAAAAAAACAACAACATATGCACAGGAGTCCTACCTGGAAGACCAGGCCCCGCTTGTGGGCGCTCTGCCGGGAGAAGTGGCTGAGCCTCAGGTAGTGGGTGCCGTACTGCGCCAGCTCGGCCAGGAGGCGCGCCATGCTCTCCGGGGACGTGCCCGACACGCACACGCCCGGACGCACCTCGAACTGCACACTCTGGGGGGTGGAGGTGGAGGTGGAGGTAGAGGTAGCGGTAGAGGTAGAGGATGGCGTTCCGGTGACGTCCATGTGGGGTGACAGGCAACGACGTGGTAGACCGGGGGGAGCAGAGGCAGAGAGGAGGAGGAGAAAGGGCATGAGAATAGTACACTTGCTTTTTAACCTTTTAAGGCTTAAAAATAACCTTTGAATCTGTGTACGTGTGCTCAGAAATTTTCACAACATTTGGCAACTTGTTTCAAGTTCCTTTGCCAGAAACAAGGAGTAGGAGTGGTTGAATTTCAGGCATCCTCGACCGTGTGAACAAAACAACAAATAGCTGAAATACTATTGGAGATTTCAGGATTTCGTTGAATCCAATTAAAAATAAATAAAATCCAGAAAATTGCCTTTCCCCCCCCCCAAGTCCTCCTCCTTATGTGGTGCAGTGGTTAGCGGCCATGTTGTTTGTATAATTTATTTACCATTATTCTACTTGCCTTTGCCGCACTATGTTTGGGCTTTATCTCATTTGCATAAACGAGCAGTTTCCCGCCCTGTTTTTTTTCACCATTATTGTGCTTGATTAGTATTGTTTAATTACCCGAGTTATGTGTTCTTGCGAAAGACAATTAGCATTTCCTAATTGACATTTCGTAAATGGAGACATTTCAGCGTATTGCACTTCCCACAAATGCACACAGCAGTAAGTGGTGCTACAAGAGACATGGGAATGTTCCCATTGTCGTAATGGCAGTTTCTTGTAGTCTTTAGTCAACAGTGCTTATCTGGCTTTTTATGGAGATTTCAGCACAACCATTTGGTGGTGTAATGTTTGTAATATACAAATGTATGACAAGTCTACGATCTACAGAAGAGGAATGGGCATTTTTAGTCGAGAACTCTGAAAAAAATCAGTTCCAATGTAAAAATATCCAACTCTGCGATAGCAAACGAGGTGATGTGTTTTGAATTTTTTGTTTAATGCGCGAATGATTGAGAAACTTGTATTCTATGCTATGACAACTTCATAATAAGCACTGAACATTCAACTTGTCGATTAAAAAAAACCTAAAAACGTTGCTCTTTCTCGTCACCATTATGTATGTATCAACCCATAGAAACCTGCAGGGCAAACCAAAGCAAATTAAGGCCAAAAGCATATTTTTCAATTTCTCTAAAAGACACTTTCATTCAACAAATACTGAAATCCAAATGAGCACTCGAGTACTCATGCCCATTCCTAATACAAGAAAAAAATCTTCATTTAATTCCCTCTAATGACCACAAATGATTGACACCAAAATGGAGGGGGCTCAGACCTACCTGGCTGAGAGGGAAGGTGGTGGACGCCACTCCGATGAGGACGTTGAGCAGGTCGCTGACCAGCTGGGTCTGGGAGTCCAGGGGCAGCGGCAGCACTGGGGACGGAGTGGCCCCCGTGCTCACCACTCTCATCTCACCCTCCAAGAGGCGGTAGAGCTGGTCGAAAACCTCCCTGCCTCCCTCCGTGACGTAGGGCAGCTCCCGGTTTCCCGGGGGACTGAATAGAGGACGAGGTAAATAGATTGTATTTATATATCGCTTTTATCCAAAGCTTTACAGTTGCCTCACATTCACCCATTCATACACCAACGGCGGTGTCAACCATGCAAGGTAACAACCAACACGTCAGGAGCAGTTAGGGTTAGGTGGTGTCTTGCTCAGGGACACCTCCACACTTAGCTAGGAGGGGGAGCCCGGGGATCGAACCAGCAACCTTCCTGTTGCCAGACAACCGCTCTTAGCTCCTGAGCGACTGCCACCTCTAGGAGGTGGGGGTGGGCGCAGGACAGTGTAGTGGTCAGGGAGGGGGTGTTCCCACAAAAGGTTAGAGGTTCGAAACCCCGGTATCTGCAGTCTACCTGAAGCAGTAGGCGCCCTGGATCAGGATGATACACCCCTTGCTGCTCGTTAATGACATGTATCGTAATTTAGGGCTGAGCCAAAAATTGTAATTTCACTTTTAGCGTTACTAACATCGTAGTGATGAGAAGGGGAAATTATCTGTTGTTAAAAAAAAATAAAAAGGGATTCTGCAGTCGTGCTCCGATTCAAGCAGGGAAAGATATGCACAATGACTTGACTCTTTTTTCTCCTCTGAATATTCAGAATATTCATTCGGAAATTTAAACGGATATTGAAGCTTGAAATTATGTATTTGGGACTGCTTTAATCTGAATTCATTGTCAGTCACTCTGGATAAAAGTTTAGATAAAAAGCTTAAAAGCTTCCTTATCCTTCTAGGACGAAAGAAGCAGTGTGGAAATGCCACTTCAGTGTAATTAAGGGCAACATCAAATATTAATTCTCTGGGCCAATCAGAATCTTCAAACTTCATTTTTGGTCTAAAGTGCTTAAAAGTGCAAAATAATCTGCTGTTTAACCTGCCCCGCCCCCAGCCCCGCCTCCCTCCCCTCCTCCCTCCCTCCCCGCTGCTTCCCTTATATGGAGTGTTACTCTGAGTGACCAGCGGCTGCAAGTGCTGTGGGTCTCAGAATGCCTGCTGTGTGTGAGCAGGGCCGTCAGGGTAGACAGACAGGCAGGCAGGCAGGCAGGCAGGCAGACAGACAGAAAGGTAGACAGACAGGCGGGCGGGAAGGCAGACTTGGGCCCTGTGCAAAAGAATACACACTAAACGCCAGCCAAGGCAGGAATCGCTAACATTCTGGGGTCTCAAGAGTCCTTTGGGCCTCGGTACCGTACACGGTCGCCATCAGGTTGGTTAGCGTAAAAAAAAAAACCCCAAACAAACCTAAGAATAAATGAGGGAGCCGCGTCGAATGCTTTCAATCAATCGGTGAATTTCGAGAACGTTCGCTCGTAATGAATGAGCCAATGAGCATGAAGCATGGCCCCGAGGCAGCGTACATACTGCTCAATAAATACTCAAGACGAGACGACCTCTGTCGATCTTGAGATCCTCGATTATTTTTTCATGATTTTGATTTTAAATCATCTCAAACTCCAGATTTCTTAGGCATCTTTGTTCAGCTCCTCTTAAAACGCGTGGAACATAAATCCTGAGACAATGTCCAAGTACCGACGTGTCACGTGAAAATTCAAGGCAAACCCTAATTAATATTTATATATACTGTATATATATATATATATATATATAGATCATTATTTCTTTTTTCAGCAGGAATAAAGCATACACGGGTGAAAGTAATGGCAATAGAACGGCAATGAAACAGCAAACATCCTCTTTAAACCCTAACATTTACACATGAATACTCCAACAATCATGTTCGTAGGTTCTGTCACCTGAGCCCCATAACATCACCAAAGCTAAAAAACAAAATATTACTTTGTCAAAACGTACCATAGAACTCTCTACTACCTCTTCACAAAAAAAGTATTAACACCAGCATCATTATTAACAAAAGAGGCAGAAATATATTGAGCGGCTTGTCGATATTGGTAAAAGGCTAATACTATAAAAATGGCACTACATAGAAATGAATCACAACGGCAACACAACGTTTCAGATAAATGAACCAGCCAGACAGTTGCACATGTATTGCTGCGTTGATACCGTATTAAAACTGCGTGTTCTCACTACAGTGGGGTGGATTATGTTACACTGATATTATTGCAGGGCTAATATTAAGTCACCGGGCTCCGGAGCGAGAATGCTATCAATCGTCTGCTCGCACAAGGCAAGCGTCAAACGCGTCATCTTTTTGTAAGCAATTTACAATGATCTCTAAAACAATTCATTTGTAAAGAAAAAAGAAAAAAAGTGTTTCATTTATTCTGTGCTTTACTCTGAGTGGAATGTGTCGTGGCATTTTTACAATAAAGGGAAACGGACTGTGCTAGTTAGCGATTTTCCACAAGCACGCCGGAAAACGGCAACTCGAGCTCGACGGAGGAGCGAGCCAAAGCAACCGACAAGCGGCGAAAAAACCGACACACGTTTCGGCGCAGTGTCGCCGCGGCAACACCGATGATTTGAGTGGTGATCAGCCAACGCCGCCTCCCCCTTCCCCTTCCCCCCCCCCCCCCCCCCCATTGAGGAACCTTTGGTCTCTTCTCGTGAAATGATGCAAGGAGAGCTTAGGCTCTCGTCAGGGGGGGTCAGGTGTCTGGGGTCAGGGGAGGTCAAACCAATGGAACAGGGGCATCCCTATAACCCCCCCTCATGCCTAACAGCGCGCATACATACACACACACGCACACACACGCACACACGCACACAGGTAGGCACGCGTGCTCTTGTTCACATATCGTACGCGCATATACACACACACACACACACACACACGTACACGCACGCACAGGCCATTAGAAACACTATTTGCACCACAAGGCGATCCGTTAAAAAGATAATCATCTCCTTATAAAGCTATCCGCGTAAAGAACACACAATTAAAAAAAATATATATTGTCAATCAACTCCCCCCCTCGCCACGCCACCTCTTCCACACAGGGCCGAGTGTCTCTGATTATCTCTGGTGCCGACTGCTCCAGCACCAGGGGGCCCCGGCTCTCCCAAGCCAGCTCTCCTGCACTGCAATCCAGGTGGGGTAGGGTGGGGGTGGGGATGGGGTGGCGTGGTGGTGGGGGGTGCGTGTAAGCATGTGGACCTTAAAGGTTGGCAGGTGATCTTTAAAGCGTAGCTAGGAGGTCGCGACTTCATCACCTCCTCCTCCTCCTCCTCCTCCTCCTCCCGCCCTCCATCAACATCTCGTCAGTCCCATGTGGCATCCCGGGGTAGGTGGGTGGGTGGGTGGGGGGAGGGGCTTTCTACAGCAAGGATGCTCAAACAGGTTTGGTCCCTTGTCTCCTCTCCTCGTCGTCGAAGAAGTAAGCCACTGTGGACACTGGCACATCCTAGCAATCTTTTCTCCCCCCCCCCCATCCCTCCCTCGCTTCCTTTTTTCCTTTCCTCCCTCCTCACCTCCCTTCTGCCTTCTTTCAGTCGTACTTTTGTTCGTTCTGTTTGTCTGTTGGTCCGTCAGTCTGCCCATCCGTCAGTCCGTCCATCCTCGCGGGGCGGGTTAAAGGTCAGTCACTTTGTTCTCCAGAGCCGCCGCGATCTGCTGCAGGCGGAGGGTGAGCTGTTTGCTCTGGGCGGCAGGGTCTTCCTCCAGGGAGGCGATGATCTGCAGGGAGACAGGGAGGGAGGGAGGGAGGTAGAGAGGTAGAGAGGGAGGGAGGGAGGGAGGGAGGGATGGAGGGATGGAGGGAGAGAGGGAAATTAAAATAAAGAAAAAGGGACAGAGAGAGAAGCATGACATCCACTCTGAGGCCGTCGGGCTGTCTGAGCCCCCTGCTGCTGCCAGAGTGACTGGCCCGTTTCGTTTATCCGACTTGTTCATTACGGTTTTGTTACCATCTGCATACACCCCCCCCCACCACCACCCACCCCAAAGCCCCCCCCCCCCCCTCCACAACACCCACCGCCGCCGCTCGACCTCGAGTGGCTGTGCACACTTATGGACGGAGGAGAAATCAATTCCCGGGACCAATTTTCCGATTCACGCACCACGGAAAGAAAAGGCTTTCAATTAAAATTCCACACAACTCGTCGTCAAAAAAAAAGTGAGAGCGAGAGAGGAGAGAGAGAGAGAAAGAGAGAAAAGGGGGGAGAAAAAGTATTAGGGAAAAAAAAAAGCTGATAAAAGTACAATATTTGGTTGGGCAGTAGTGCATTCAGTTCTCGTGTAGGTATGATAGGAGACAAGGAGAGGGAGAGAGAGAGAGAGCGGTAGAGAGGGAGAGAAAGAGATAGAGAGAGATGTAGAGAGCATGAGAGAGAGAGAGAGAGAGAGAGAGAGAGAGAGAGAGAGAGAGAGTGAGTCACCTACCCCGTCGTAGTATTTGCTGGCATACTGGTAGAGCTGATGCAGAGCCACTTGTGTGTTCAGTTTGTCTGTGTGAGACTGGAGAAGGAGAAGAAGCCCACAATACATTACAGCAGTGTCAACTCGGAGAGAGAGACTTTACACCAAATATGATTATAGTTCATATAAATGGAGTTAAAGGTACAATATTCTGAGCTCCGTGGGTTGAGACAATAACAATCAGAAACCAATGTTAGTTCCCATCATAATAAAACCTTGTACACATTTAATTACGTGTCACTTTGTTCCTTTTTCCTGCGAAATCCGACGTGACTCAAATATAAGAGAAATCAGCCCAAGAGCTGTTCTACGCTGAGTCGAGGAGAGAGAGAGAGAGAGAGGAGAGAGTCGGGGAAGCTCTCATTTTTTAACTTCAACCACAACCTGCTCACAAACTGGCAATTTAAAGCGATTTGTGCTGTAAAATCCTACATGTAGTTCCTGAATGGATTCATAATTCTTAAATACAGGACCTTTAAAGAACCACAATACCACAATTCATCAACTGGAATAGTTAAAAGGAAAATCAAGTTATCAACGTGGGCTTCGTACCATGATTACATTTACATTTACATTTCGGCCGTTTGGCAGACAATTTATCCAAAGTGACTTATAAAGAGTACATTTGTTGAAGGAGAGACAGCAAAATATCACTGTGGTACATAAAGATAAGAATAGAGCAGGTTTGGAGCATTCATAGTTCGATAGTTACGAGGCAAATAGAACGAGTTTTATAATTGCTAGGTCGTCTGCATAAATAGCCGGGATAAGAGCAGACGTCGACCAACATCTAAGAACATACAATATGCTAAGCTAAGGCTAAGTACTATAATAATGCCAAGATGATTAGTGTGTATTTCTTTCATTTTTTTTACGATACAATTTATTCATGGACACACACACACACACACACACACACACACACACAGAGATTGACAAAATACACTAAAGTGTCCTGACGTGACACGAACAGAAGGTGAGTGGTCGTGTATATTTGTGGAGCACGATGAGAGAGGGGGGGGGGCACTCTCACCCGAGACACCTCGGCCAGATGAGTGTTCATGTCCTGGTCGCTGACAGGCACCATCTGCCTGATGCCCTTGTAATAGCTGGAGCACACACACACACACACACGCACACACACATATACACACACACACATACGAACGCACACACACACAGACACATATACACACGCACAGTTTGACAATTAGGTTATGATGGCGGTACATTCATCCGTGACTGCCGACATTGTAGACAAAAAGCTACAAAAAAAAGAACCGTTTTTGCAATGAAGGCAACTTAGCTCATCGCACCATCTTCTTATAGGTTGAACCATGCTCCTTTGCATAGAGTAGTTTGATTACTTGGCAGAGTTCCTGTGGGGGTCGTGGGGGGGGGGGTGTAAGAGAAAAGACATTGCTTCTCTGTTTGAAAACGCTGACCATTTCAAAGACAGTCAACCCTCGCAACCCACAAGAATTCACCTTCGCCTTCCCGTCGAGGGGGGGGGGTTAGGCTTTTCTGCGCTCCCCCCTGCCTCCCTACCTCTTCTCCCTCCTCCCTCCCTCCTCACTCCCTCCCTCCCTCCATTCTCCTCCTTCCCCCCCCCCCCCCCACCTCCCCCCACTCACCCTGCTGAGCTTGTGTTCGGTCTTGGTGCAGGCGTCCATGAAGGTCTGGGCGATGACGTGCAGCGAGGCGTCCACCACCTCCGTCACGTGCACGTCGAAGATGAAGTGGGGGTTCCTCAGGATGTTCACCCAGAACCTCAGGGGAGGCTGTGGGGCGGAGGAGAGGATGATGAGGTGGGTGGTGGTGGTGGTGGAGGAGGGAAGAAGGGTGGTGGTGGTGGTGGAGAGGAGGAGGTTGGGTGGTGGGTGGTGGTGGAGGAGGAAGATAAGGTGGTGGTGGTGGTGGAGGAGGCCAGGCATGGGGTGGTGGAGGAGGCCAGGCATGGGGTGGTGGAGGAGGCCAGGCATGGGGTGGTGGAGGAGGCCAGGCATGGGGTGGTGGAGGAGGCCAGGCATGGGGTGGTGGAGGAGGCCAGGCATGGGGTGGTGGAGGAGGATGGGTGGTGAAGGAGGTGGAGGTTATGATTATGGTTGGGGGTGGTGGTGTAGGAGAATACAGTTGGGGTGAAGGTGGAGGATAGCGAGGGAAGGAGGATATGGTTAGGGTGGTGGTGGTGATGGTGGTGGTGGAGGAGAAGGAGAAGGCGGTTGGGGTGGAGGAGAGGCAGGAGAGGAGGAGGTTGTGGTGGAGGAGGAGGAGGGCGTTATAAGGTCAGGGTGGTGCAGAGAGGGGCGGGCAGAGGATGCGTGAATACATTCTCGCAAGAGTGGAGAACGTGCCGTCCATCCATACACCCTTCGTTTAATGATGTGATGTGACGGGTGGAGGTGGTGGTGGTGGCGGCGGCGGTGGAGGAGGCCGCCCGGTTCATTAGCGGTGCGGAGACTCGGGGTGCATGGGAGGCGCGACTGAGCGTTAAACGAGATAAAAGCAGCGTGTCGCGTGAAAAAATGATCAGAGCGTCTCATGTTGTTGGTGTCAGATCACTCTCAAGCACTTCCCTGCTTTTGCTTATTTCAAACGAGTAAATCAGCAATTTCACATGATTCCGGTTTCCTCCTCCTCCTCCTCCATCAACACCACAAGAGCAGCTCAGTGGAAATAAATAATTACACCCTAAAAGAAAAGGCCTTTGTCGGCGCTCCAAACGGGAGGCGAGATGAAGGAGCGTTTGCTAAATGGATCGTGGCCGGCGTCCTAATGAACGTCGATTACAGGCGGTCAAGAATCAGCCGCGCGATTTCCCACCTTTTGAAGTCGTCCCGAACCGAACAGAACAGAACAACAACAGCGTCGGCGAGGAGCGAGGAGCCGCAGGCCTTACTAACGCACAATTTATCCCGCTAATCTCTAATTCGGAATACACAAACCCGGGAAGACAAGTCCCCCCCCCCCCAAAAAAAAGCACCAAACTAATAAGATTCCGTGGAGGAAGAGGATTCTAACCCTTCCTGAATAAGTATGACTTCCGAGGCAGTTCGAACCACCGGGGAGGGCGGGCGGGCGGCGGGCGGGCGGGGAAGCTGCGAGTGTATAAAAATTCATACCCCGTCAAGACTCCTCCGGGGAACAGATGCCGCGCGCGGAGTACAACAGAAGCTTCCGGAAAAGCAAAACGTGTTATAATGATACAATTAAGTCACCTGGGGACGTCATTACCATGTTTGTTTGCTGATGCCGGTTGATAGACAGACACACACACACGCGCACGCACACACGCACACACACACGCCACCCCAGTTTATAATTTCATAGGTGTCTCTTGGCTGATTCGATAAACAGAGAGAGAGGGAGGGAGGGATGGCAGGGAGGGAAGGAGGAGACTAGTAGACGTGGCGTGGAGAGAAAATAAGTAATTAAACGTCTCTTCCCGTCCCCTCCGCCCGCCCGCCCGCCCGCCCGCCCGCCGCGGCTCACTTGACAGCCTAGCGTCAATCACCGCCATCGACTCGGCTCCTCCCCCCTCCTGCCCCCCTCCCGCCCTCCACGCCAGACGTGACAATAATTTATGCACTTAAAAATGTCACGCGGGGTGGTTGGGGGGGGCACGGGGGACTCGCAAATGATAACCAAACCGAGCTGAAAATGTGCATTGGTATTCAGACGTTTTTTCCGTGGATAAGTTGCCTCCAATACTTTTGTGAGAGGGTTTGTCTCAGGGAGTTACACTTGTGGCGCGACAGTCGTGCCTGCCAGTTCCAAACTGCTGTTT
>PIJE02001203.1:73172-159189 GCA_002895965.2 Coryphaenoides rupestris | reverse complement strand
GTCCGTGTACCGATGCACTCGCATCTTTTAAATCAAAACCGATTTTCCGATTCAAATCGGTTATTTGTTACACCCCTACCCTCTACCTTTTTGCAGACTCAAGTCTCTAAGCCCCGATTTTGGTTTCAGCTACTGGTCTGATAACATGTTATAATGGCATGTTTCACCTTTCACCTACAATGGCACCTTTCTATTATAGAGGCTGAGCAGTATAACACCATGTTATATACCAGCTAGCTAGTGTCACTTGGTAAAGGCCAAGTGAGGGATTACATTAGGCTACCATGGGCTATTTCTTGGTTTGGCTACAGAATGTTTATTAGGAAACGTGCTTAGCTTACCGTACCGTGACCGCATCTGCTCTGAGCATAGGAAGTGTGCAATTTTGGATATAACGTATTCAATTGTTGCCTTACCACAGGTGCATCTAAATGAAACGTTTGAAAAAATCGATCCGAAATCTGTCTTTAAAAAAAACCTCAAAACGTTTCCGTTGCCTCTCCAGCTGCGTGGGAGTCTCTCTCTTTCTCTCTCTCGCTATCAACATCTCTTCTTCTTGATTGTTTTCCTTAAACTGTGAGATTCACAAATGTTGCTCTCATTTCACATTTCCTGCAAAGGACTGTTTGTTGCTGTGGCCTTATTGGCCCATTAAGTCGAAAGTAGAAAACATTAGGACTAAACGCGCAGTAAGTAGTCAACTATTATTCTCAATTGTCTTGCACGCTGTTTTTAAAATTATAGCACAGCGCTGCCATTACGCTGGGAGATGTAAATAGTGCTTTATTTTCCCGGGGGGAGGAGGAGGAGGAGGGAAACATAAACTAAGTAGTGCCTGCATGAGTTGTCGTTTAACCGGCGGGAAGAGGAGAGAACCAGCATCTGGTGGTTTGCGGTCCTGCAGCAGCACCTGCTCCCAACACCTCCTCACGCTCACGTCCCCTCCGCTGCTGCTCCTTCTCTCCCTCTGTGGAACTCGCAAAACGCTCTCTCTCGCCTTTCAAGATGGCTCCTCTCGTCAAGCCTCTGACTCCTTCTAATCAATCATCCCTGCAGGGCAAAAGGGGCCTGTTAACCTTTAACCAACCTCCTCCTCCTCCTCCTCATCCACCTCCTCCTTCCTGTTTCATATTCCCCGTCTTCCTCCTCCTCCTCCTCTTCCAATTCCTCCTCCTCCATCTCTCTCTCTTCCTCCTCCTCTTCCTTCTCTTCCTCGCCCCCCTTCTGAGAATCACCGCGTCTAGTACTTTGCTCCTCCCCTTTCTTCGTTTGTTTCATCTTTCTTTTTTTGTTTTATTCGATCCGTTTTGTTGTTCTTGTTGTCGTGCCAACGACGCCTCCTCCTCCTCCATCTCCTCCTCCTCCTCCTCCTCCAAGCGTCCCGTTGCCGGGAGACGTTTATCTTCAGCTTGTTGTCGGGAGACATTTCTTTTTTTGTTCTTTTTTCATTTAATCTCCCTCCCTCTCCCCTCCCCTCTCCCTCTCTCCTCCCTCTCTCTTTCTCTCTCTCCCTCTCTCCCCCCACTCGCTCCCACCCACCCTCCCTCCCTCCCTCACTCTCTCCCTCCCTCACCCCCCCCCCCCCTCTCCCTCCCTCCCTCTCTCCCTCCCTCCCTCCCTTATCTTTCCCTTATTCCTGCTCCTCTCCAGACGTGTCACCTGCCCACGTCTTCCATCTGTGCTCCACATCCTGCTTGTTTTACAGCAGTTAGTCGAGCGGACTTCCTGATTACTGCCAGGTGAAGCCAACTGACTCAGCGAGGACACACACACACACACACACACACGCACACACAGACACACACGCACACACGCACACGCACACACACACGCACAGGCACAGGCACACACACACACACGCACACACGCACACGCACACAGGCACACACACTCACACACACACACACACACACACACACACACACATACACTTGCGCATGCACGCACATACACACACTTGCACAATGCACATACAGCACGTACAAAAACATCCATACAACACAGACGTGCACACACACACACACAATGTCGGGGCATTCGGTGGCTCCTTTAGTGTGTCGCCTCCCTCGTCTCCGTGTTGTTTTTAGCGCTCTAGTCGCTCTGCCGCCTCCCCCCACCTCCCCACGACCTCCTCCCACCTTCTCCTCCCACCTCCCCACCACCGCCTCCCACCACCTCCACCCACCTTCCCACCACCGCCTCCCAGCCATTAAATGGCAATATTCCACCAGGTGACCTCTTGACCCCCTGCCAGCAGTGGCGGAGGCATGTCCACGTTGTTACAGGGGGCCACTATAACCCCCCCCCCTCTCTCCTGGGCACGCCCCAGGGTCAGGGCATGTGCAGAGGCCTCCTCTGTGTGTGTGTGGGCCCACAGTGGGTGGCCTGCCTGGAGGTCTGGGTGTGCGAGAGGAGGAGGGTGGAGGAGAGAGAAGGAGGAGGAGAAGCAACCGACCTGCTGGTTCTGGTCTCAGGGCTGCTGCCAGATGCTGGCCGCGAGGAGAACCCAGATCCATAATTAGACGGAAGAGGGGGGAGGAGGAGGGGGATGAGGGAGGGAGGAGGAGGAGGAGGAGGAGGAGGGGGATGAGGGAGGGAGGAGGAGGAGGAGGAGGAGGGGGAGGTGGTGCGATCACACAGGAGCCTCTTTTTGCCCCGGTGTGCTCCTCCTGTGAGGAGACTGGCTCCAGCTCTAGACGCTGAGGGAGATGGGAGAGAGATGGAGGAGATGGGGGAGAGATGGGGGAGATAGGAGAGAGATGGGAGAAGCAGGAGAGAGATGAGAGAGATAGGAGAAATATATGAGAGAGATAGGAGAGAGATAGGAGAGAGGCACGAGAGAGATAGGAGAGAGATAGGAGAGAGATATGAGAGAGATGGGGGAGAGAGATGGGGGAGAGATAGGAGAGAGATAAGATACCTTTTAGCACAATTTGAGACTTTGAACTCCATTACGTACTCCACGGAGACAACAAACTAAATAAAAAACATCTTTGAGTGTGTGTGCATTTGTGTCTGACGATATCTCCACTTCCTAAATTCCACAGACGCCACATGGACGCGTACCGACAATAGGAGTACCTGTTCAGGTGAGAATACTACTTCTCACCATTATTATTATTATTACCCTTCAATTATTACCTTGTAATATTATCATGTGCAATATTTCTCATGCTCAATAATACTTCTCACTACTGCTTCTCAATACCATTGCCAACTTGTTTTGCTGACTGAATATCTTTATATTTTTATATTTTTATATTTTTCTTAGGCTTATTCACTGTAAATTTGTAAATGTGTGATTTTATTAGAATTATTCTATTGTTTATTTCTCTATTGTTTATTCTATTGCTATGCAACCTGGCACAAGAATGTATCTTATCTTATCATCAGCTACCCTGGTTCTCCCCTCCTCCTCCTCTAACTCCTCCCCCCTCTGCCTGCAGGCCACGCCCCCGGCAGACCTCTGATGTGAGGCGTGAGGCTATGAGGTCCACCATGAGGCAGTGGCTGCGGCTGGCACTGGTGCTGCTGCTGGCGTGGGCCCTCTTCTTCCTGCCGCTGCTCTCCTATTTCCTGGATGCCCGCGTGGACGAGCCGCTGGCCTCCGAGGGCTCCTCCCTCTCCCTGCAACCCGACACCCGCTGCCTCGCCTCCATCCAAGGCTCCCAGCAGCAGCAGCAGGAGGGGGGGGGTGCGGGTTCCAGGCCCGACCCCACCGCCACACGAGCCGCCGCGGACCCTCCCTCCACCGCCACCGTCCCTGCCTCCTCCTCGCCGGCCATGGGCAGGGCCAGCCTGGAGGCGGGCGGCCAGCGGGACCCCAGCAGGGGCGGAGCCTACGCAACGGCCTACACCAGCCAGGAGGAGGAGGGGGAGGAGGTGGAGGGGGAAGACCCAAAGGCCGACGGCGTAGTGGACTACCTGGACCCCCAGAGTCTGGCCGCCTGGTCCTCGTTCGGCACGGAGAACGTGGGCTCCCACTCGTACCCCGCCACTACCGGGGAGCAGCGCAGCCGCGAGAGGACGCCGCACACCACCGCGGAGAGGAGGGGCGGGGAGGAGGAGGAGGAGGAGGAGGTGGGGGGAGGAGGGGAGGGGGAGGGGGAGGAGGGGGATGAGCAAAAGAGGAGGAACCGGCCAGGCGGGGACTCGGCCGACCCGCGTGAGGAGTACTACTTCCTGAAGTTTGGCTCCGTGGTGCAGAGGCTGTGGCGGGGGCGTGTCTCCGCCGGCATGCTGAGCCCGCGGCTGCAGCGCGCCTTGGAAGGACTATCTGAGTGTCAACAAGCACCGCGTGGCCTACAGGGGGCGCCAGCGGCCCGGACGGAGCCCCCGGGAGCTGCTGTGCGAGCTGAAGGCGCAGGTCGGCAGGCCCCGGACGCTGGACGGGTCCGAGGAGCCCTTCTCCTCACTGGGCTGGGCTCAGCTGGTGCCGCCCCGCCCCCTGGAGGAGCTCTACGGGGACCGACAGGGTCGGGGCTTCAAGACCTGTGCCGTGGTCACCTCCGGCGGGGGCCATCTTGCACTCGGGGGCTCGGCGAGGAGATCGGTGAGTCCAGATGTTGACCGCATCACATATCACTAATACTCTATTTTCCCCACACAGCTCCTCCTCGCCCCTCCCTCTCCCTACTCTCTCCAAACCCCGCCCACTCGATCTAGAACCCTGCCCACTCTCTCCAAACCCTGCCCCCTAGATCCAAACCCTGCCCACTTTATCCAAACCCCACCCACTCTCTCCAAACCCCACCCATTATCTATAAACCCTGCACACTCAATCCAAACCCCACCCACTCTCCGAACTCCACCCACTCTCCACAAACCCCACCCACTATCTCCAAACCCTGCCCACTATCTCCAAACCCTGCCCCCTAGATCCAAACCCTGCCCACTTTATCCAAACCCCACACACACTCTCCAAACCCACCCACTCTCTCCAAACCCACACATCATCAAAAAGCAAGGCGTTAGTGTTACATTAGCGTTTCTGTGTGTTCAGATTTCAAAAATCTCAAATCATATGATTGCACCACTTCAATCAATTAAACAACCTTCACTTGGTCTCTACAAGTCAATATTAATTACACACACCGGGAAATTTGATCCAACGGTGGCAACGAAAGAAAACGATCGATTCATATCGTAAGATCTAACCCGAGCAGGGCTGTTAACCCTCGGTACTTTGCTAGTCACCCGGTTAGCATCACGCGACGGTCACAGAACCGCCAAGACGAGACGGCCCCTCGTCCTCCTCCACCGCACGATGAAGAGTACCCGGTAGCTCTCCCGGGTCTATGATGTCACCGCATCGACGGCCAACGGGATTAGAGTGGGTGAGGTCAGCCGATGAAGAGAAGGCATTAGAGTTGGAGTGGGAGGGGGGGGGGGGGGGGGGGGCATATGAGCCGATGACATCATCCAAGACTTATTTGAATCATCCATTTAATAATTGAGCCTATAAAGTATCACCACGATGACAGGGTCTGCAATGCTCGCTCGCTTTGTCCGTCGTGCAGCCAAGAAAAACTCTCCGTTCAAAATCGAGCGGACACTGCGATTTGTAACAGAAAAGCAGACGATGAGAGCCAGTGAGAGGCACGAGAGGCACGCAATCGATTCGGAGGGGCGGTAATATAGGCCTATCTGTTCAAAGACACTTGGCAGCTCCTCGGAGTACAGAGAGAGTGTGAACTCAGTGACAGATGGCCCACGACAAGAAGAGGGAAGAAAACTAGCACCCTCTCTCCCTCCCTCCCTCCCTCCCTCTCCTCCTCTTTTTCCGGCTGTAACCAATCCAGCCTGGCCAACACACACACACACACACACACACACACAAGCGCACACACAAACACACACACACACTCCTGAGCCCCAAACTAGCCATCTAGCTAGCCGTGGCCTTTATCTGAGACCTGGGGGTACAGAATCTGAGATATATTTACCCTGTAACACAGCGACATGGTACAGCGCTCTCTAATAGTGCACGGGAGATGTTCCTTTTTTAAATTAAACGGGGGACCGGGACTCACGCTATTGTACCCGTCACATTCCCATTGGGCGCGTGGGTGCCGAGCGCCGATGATAAACGCCACCAATTAAGCACTTTGTGGGTCAAACGCGTACGCTGCCTTCCCCCCCCACCCCGGCGGCCGCCGCGGTGAGATGGAGTGCGGTTAGCGCAACGATTAACCAAACACTTTGACTGGCGTTATCGGAGGAGAGGGACCCCCTTACCCGCCCTACTTTAACGGGAACACGGTGGATTTGAGGTCACGACTCACGACTCACACCGGCTTCACGGCGTCTCCATCTGTCTCTTCACTCGCTCATCAAAGGACAACGGTTGCCGAGCGCTGAGCAGCAAGCGGACCGGATCAACAGATGGCATCGTACACAAACGGCTTCCATTGCGTTGCAGTTCTCAGAAAGTCATTTTGCGACGGTCCCTTACTGCCCTCTGGTGGTCGTTGAGAAAATAGCACACTTCCCTGATTGCATAAATCCCAAATAATTATCGAATAAGAACTACATGTGATGTGAACACTCTATAATATGCATAAATGTATAATTGAAATATTAACATTTGTTAATGAGCTAATCCTTGAATGCGTCCCTTTCTTCCTGGTGAATTATTCATGCGTATCATTGATTATTTATCTTTGTCATCGATCGACAGAAGCTGTCGATCGATGACATGACATTAATGTTTGACTTGGATGATTGCCAGTTTGGTGATTAAGCATTAGTATCTAAAGCTGGGAGTATATAATATATATATATATATATACAGTATATATACTCATGCTGCTTGACTTCTGTCCTGCAGCATGTTACCTCGCATCGCCAGTAGAGGGTGCTGTGACTCCATTGTCTGTCCCTACTTATTTTTCAATTTTCAACAGTCTTGATTCACTTTGCACCTTCCCATACTTGTTATAAAGCAGCATAGGAGCTGGCATGTTGTTGTTGTTGTGTGTATCAGGCCGAGGTCATCTGTCTGTAGAACTGATATTATTAAATGTGTCACCCGTAGGAGGCTGTGCTGTAGCGTCTCCTCTGCCTGGTTTTACTGTTTCCTTCTGGAGGAAAGATTCATGTTGGGTGAAACAATATTGATTGACAGACACCTTCATGATGTGACCTTCTGTGCGATAGTTTGTCAGTGGAGACATTTTTCTTTGTTCAGGTTCTTTTCTGTTCTGTTCATCAGTGGCGGCTGGTGATAAAATATGTTGGTGGCTGGGTGGCACAAAACAATAAATAAATCAGCATTTGCAGCAATGATTCACCCACACGGTGGGTTTCTAAGTAACTTTCAGCCTGAGGCTGTGGCTGGCTTGGTCAATTTGGGTCATGGTCTTGTTGTCAAGTTGGTCAGTCTGCGTAGTCTAAGTCACCCCCACACAAGCACAACTATAGATGCCCAACTCTTGACAACACTTATTAAGACACACATTCAATCCCTAGCCATAATCCTTGGCCCTCAGAATCGTCCAATCACATCAGAACGTGAACACGAGAAACAACACCGATTCGCTGCCAATGATAGTGGGAGTGTCCGGGGCGCAGTTCTCTGCGTCCCATGGTAAAATCTGAAGCCTCCAATCAGAGAGCAGCTTCTGGTCATGTGCTTGCCAAAAGGTTACTGACTCCCATACACACTAATTTGGCCGGCACCCCTTAACCAGGAAGTAGCTGAAGTACGTATCGTATTCACACAAAAATAAATGAAAAACTATTTGGAACCATTTTTTATTTTATTTTATTTTATTTTATTATTTCAGAATTATGCTGTTCATGCTTCTTTCTTTAACCTTACAGTATATTTATACAGACAGTATATTCATACAAACAGTATATTCATAGCGCAGCATTCAATTTGCATTCACCTTGGATCGATCTCCTGCCTTACCAATACACATTCAGCCTGTATAATTATTATGGCATAGAACTTCCCTCGGGGGCCCAGACCTCAGAAGCGTTCAGGTCCCCTGGCTCTGCAGCGATGCTCTGGCCCGCTACTCATCATACGGAGGGTCAGAGGTCACCGTAGTTGCCTTCTGTCAAGGCGGGGGGGGGGGGGCATAGTACAACACGCAGGGCTGGACAGTTGGAGCAGTGGGGGGTTGAAGATTCCATGTCCGAGTGTAGGGTTGAATTGAAATATTATGTCGATATCGCAATATTTCCAAGTGCAGCAGCCAAATTATATTTCGCATTCCTGCTGCTCTTTCTGCTGTAAATACTGTAAATATTGTGGATATTCTGATCCTACAATTCATGTTATTTCTATTGTATTGTTCTTTTGTACATTCCGTTGGGCAACAACACTTTTTCATCATTTCACTGCACATCCTGCGTGTATATGCGACAATTAAAATTCTTGAATCAAATCACAGGATAAAATGTATAAATGTTGATTCATAAGACAATTATAAATGACATGCTGTAGTTCTGCAGAGATGCCCGAATACCTGACACATTTTTTGTGTGCAAATGTAAAATAATACATTTGTTTGGCACAGACGTCACATCATGATAGTTTTTTCAGTTCAAATGAAAATTGTGATGCGAAAATGAGCCTTCCCACTAATAGTATATTATATGGCAATCGCAGCATCTGTAAAAAAATTATTGCAATATGATTTTTTGATTGGACCATATGTGCCGTTCTCCTGACGTTATGAAGAAGATGAACAATACTTGGTCCTTGTATATACATACATAGAGGTATATATATATGTACGTATCTATGTATATATACATCTATACCTACAGATTCTACAGTCAGATCCCCACAGCAACCACCGCTCTGAAGTTCAGCATCGACCGGTTGCCGGGGGCGATGGCGATGATGATGATGATGATGATGACATGGTTTCATCATTTCCCACCTTTTCTCTCTTTCTATTATGATGAAGACCATCAGTCACATCGCAGCGTAGATGAAGGGCGAGGAGGAGGAGGAGAGCCTGTGAACTCTATGATGGGATTGTAATGGATGAAGATATTGTAGCATGTGATATGGGAGCTCCTCTGTAGGGCTGTGGTGTCTCTTCACTCACAAGAGGTTCTCAGTTGTTATGAGCTTCTTGGAAATCGTCTCAATCTCGTGTGTTGGTCTCCAGTCAATGCCTGAACCCTCCAGCATACAAAAACTACACTACTGCAATATATATTTATATTCAATCTAAAGCCTACTACTTTACTTTACCACTATACTGCTATTTATTGTAAGTTCTTCAGATTGGGGCTGGGCAATAAATCGATATTATATCGATATTGTGATATGAGACCAGATATCTGGATCTCTTTGATTGTGGACATCGTAATATCGTGATCTGACGATATTAAATGGTGTCTCTTCCTTGTTTTAAAGGCTGAGTTATCGTGGTGTCATTAGCTGTTCTATTGTTTGCAGTTTTGCACGCAAGTGAATTATTTAATTCACACAGGAGAATTAAAAAATAGGCTCTAATACCATGTGATTATTTTATTCATTGAATTACCAGAAAATCATATTATACTGTGATTCCTTATCGTTATTGAGATATGAAATCACCGATATCGCGATAGAAGATTTTGGCCATACCGCCCAGCACTGCTTCAGATATCTACGACTAACGTAAAAGTTTTGATCGACATCTTCCTATTAAACTTCGGTTCATATATTCATACTTATTAATACTCACAGATGATTAAAAAAGCTCACATCTGCTGACATTGAGACGACGGTGAGGAAGATGGCGTCCCTTTAATGGTTTTTGTTCTTGCTCTGCGCAGACGCCCACGACGCCGTGCTGCGCTTCAACACCGCGCCTACTGAAGGCTTCGAGAAGGATGTGGGCAACAAGACCAGCATCCGTATCATCAACTCCCAGGTGAGCGAGCGCTGCCCCGCCACAGTGTGACGGCGAGTGTGAAGTTTTATTGTCACATGTACATCACAACACAGGGCCATTCTGAACAGTGAAACTCTTGTGACATGGCAGGCGACAGTACGCAGAAAACGTAGGCAGAAAATAGCAAGATGACTCCAGAAGTATTGATTGAATATTGAGTATTATAAATGTACAAGTAAGTACAAGTAAGCTCCCCCTCCTAGCTAAGTGTGGAGGTGTCCCTGAGCAAGACACCACCTAACCCTAACTGCTCCTGATGTGTTGGTTGTTACCTTGCATGGTTGACACCGCCGTCGGTGTATGAATGGATGAATGTGAGGCAATACTGTAAAGCGCTTTGGATACAAGCTCAATATAAATGCAATCCATTTACCATTTATGACGTCAATGAAAGCACTCAAATTACAACATGACAATAAATAATATAATAGCCTCCTAGTAGTCATATAGTTGTGCTCGTAATAGGGTTGACCCTTTTTATACCCTGACCCTCATGCTTTCATTTCCTAGATCCTGGCCAATCCCAAGCATCAATTCAAAAGCAGTTCTCTGTACAAGAATGTGACTCTGATTGCATGGGACCCTGCGCCGTACACCATCAACTTACACAAGGTAGGGAGCACCCACACACACACACACACACACACGTACACACATGCAATGCACACACACATGCACACTCACACACATGCACACGCACACACACGCATTCATACACTCACATCCTCTCATGCACACACAACCTCGCATTCACTCAACCCACCCCCACACTCACATGTATGCAGAGGCTCTCATTCTCACACACAAACACACACACACACACAGACAAACACACACACAGTGTGTGCAATATGTAATAAAAGCACTTTATTGGATAATATTTGCTGCCGTGTGACCCCGGGGTTGTGGGGGCGGGGCCAGCTGCTGAGTTTGAATTGCTGTGCGATTCTAACGAGCGACGCGGAGACAATGGCGCGCGTGGAAAGGTTGCGTTCATTATGTGTCGCCCAAGCCCCTCTCCCCCCCCCGCGCCAAGCCCCTCCCCCCAACACCAAACCCCTCCCCCACGCCGCCGTCAAGCCCAGAAAAGCATTACAGCAGCGGATCAACCACCACCACCACCCCTGCCACCACATCCACCTCCACCACCGCCACCTCCAGCACCACCACATCCACCACCACCTCCACCACTACCACCACCTCCACCGCCACCTCCACTACTACCACCACCTCCACCACCACCACCTCATCCACCTCCACCACCACCACCACCTCCTCCACCCCCGCCGTCACCACCGCGCCGCTGAACAAACACGTACACGTTGGGAAGCATTTAATCGCTGCTTCTGACCCCTCCGGCCGATTTCTCCCGCCAATTTGCGCCATCCGCATTTAAAGGGCACCTCATGTTCTGGCGTTTACGGCTGGCCCCCCGCCCTCCCCTACCCCCCTTGTCTCCCTTATCATCTTCACATGTCTCCTTCTTTGTGGGTTGCGGGAACGGCGTGCTGCTGGTGATGACGCAGGAGGCAGTAGCGAGGGCATGACTAGATTACTAACACAGAAGAAGAAGAAGAAGATCTCCTGACGCCGTGTGTGTGTGCGTGGCGATGAATTCCACTCAGCAGACGACTGGTCATATGGAAGCCGCGTCTCTAAAACCCACCGTCCCGTGACGAGCGTGCTCAGCTGCACCGTCGCCCCCGGCTTAGAGTTCTTACTATCATGTGACATTCACCCCTGTACTCTGTGAAAGTCACAGGCTTGAGTGCTGTTATGTAATTGAAACAACAATTGAAACAACATCTGTTCGTTTCCCTCTTCTATAAATAGAGTCTGTAAATCATAAATTGCCAAAACGATTCGTTCCACAATGCCTCTTCATCTACGAGATGATAGATTCTGTGCGTTACATTACATCACTGCGCTGCTGCCTTGAGGAGTTTAGCCAATAGGATTCAATCCATCGGAAAACATTGGACCTCATTCTGGAACATTTTCTTAAGTGTCTTCTTAAATGTCTTCTTACGAATTTCGTAAGAACAAACTTAAGAAATCTGTCTGCCGGATTTGGCCCTTAAAATAGCTGGATTGATCACTGATTATTGGATGGCATGGTTCAATTTACATAATTGATGTTCAAGTCCACGTGCAAGTTCAAGGTTTTATTTGTCACATGCAACATCATACCAGTAAGATGAGCAGTGGAATGTTTCTCCACTGGCTGTTACAATGTACACACTAAGCAAGGTAAAGAAAATAGAACCAACAATGAAAAATAACAAAAGAGAACAAGACGACTGAGAGCAGATTCAATTGAGTTAAATACATGAGTAGGCTACTTGTGGATCTTGATAGGGTCTATCATGGGCGTAGAATTTAGTGGGGACGCTGGGGACATGTCCCCACCAATATCCAGCGATATCCACCCCCCCCCCTCCCATCAGAACCGCAAAGTAACAGAGCCCCCCCCCAGAGACGCTGACTCGGAGCCCGTCGCGCGCCTCACGGGAGCGTAATTGCGCATCCTTGGTGCAATATCTGTGATGTCCACCAATGTCCTAAACAACAATACGTCCTTGGGCCCTATGTATATTATGTATATTATGTATACTATGTATATTATGTATATTATGTATATTATGTATACTATGTATATTATGTATATTATGTATATTATGTATATTATGTATATTATGTATATTATGTATACTATGTATATTATGTATATTATGTATACTATGTATACTATGTATATTATGTATATTATGTATATTATGTATACCATGTATACTATGTATATTATGTATAGTATGTATATTATGTATATTATGTATATTATGTATATTATGTATATTATGTATATTATGTATATTATGTATATTGATGTATATTATGTATATTATATATATTATGTATATTGTGTATATTATGTATATTATGTATATTATGTAGGCCCATATGATATATTTTAGTCATGGATATTCACATGTTCATTCACAGAATGTAGATTTGTCAATTCTATTCCCCTATGTCTATATCCACGTGATTGAGTTTAGTGCTTATTTATTTATTCACTGCCATTTGCAGTGTTCGTGTCGTGCTTTTATTTATTTTAGGACAGAAGGAGAGGCAATTTCTTCTTAACTTTTTGTTAACTGCGTTCCAGAATGAGGTCCATTGTGTTTGTGTGTGGGGATATTGTTATTGTTTATTATTCATAACCCACCAACATAACTTCATGATGTTTTCCTGCAGTTTAGTGTACGCTGTGGACCGATTTTATCGATGTATTATTATCTGAAATGCAGATTACAATCTGCCAATCATGTTTCATGTGGAAGTGTGCCAGGGTTTATCTCTGAAATGAAGATGACGGTTCCTAGAATTGAAGTGAAGACTCCGGAAGGTTGGAATTCAGCAGAATTTTGTGACATTTAACGTGCCGCAAAATATGCTAATGTCACACTTAGAACTGTAAAGTGCTAAAAACGGTGACGACGAATCTGTTTTTTGGAAAGTTTATTTCTATCACACCTTTCAAAAACAAGGCCATTCATAGTGCTTTACAAAGGAAAAGAAAAGAAAAGGGGAAATACAATGCAAGGCATAAAAACAAAAAAATAACTGTCAAATATAAAATAAAATAGATATATTTTATTAAAAGCTGCGGCAAAACAGAAAAGTTGAAACCGCTTGGAATGGCCCCACGTGACATCACAAGTGGGAGTGTTCACCTAGATGTATGGTGGGTAGATCAGCCTACCAGTTGCTACAGTCTGCTGGTACGCTGATCTCTTCAGCATACTTCTAAGTGGACACTTCCACTTGTGATGTCACGTGGGGCCATTCCAACCGGTTTTTGAGACAGCTTGGAACGGCTAATCACGCTCACACCTGGTTGTATAATAGGAGTCCTTCAATTCTGCGGTGACTCTTTGACCAATGTCACGCCTGACCCGCCTTCTCTCCCTCTCTCCCCGGCCCCCCTTCCCTCCCCCCCCCGCCCCCCTCCCCCCCAGTGGTACACCAGCCCCGACTACAACCTGTTCGGGCCGTACGTGGAGCGGCGACAGCTGCAGCCTCAGCAGCCGTTCTACGTGCTGCACCCCAGCTACGTGTGGCGTCTCTGGGACATAATCCAGGGCAACACGAAGGAGCGCATCCAGCCCAACCCGCCCTCGTCCGGATTCATAGGTGAACACCTGGCTGACACACGCAGGGATGCACGCAGGACACACCTGCACACGCACACACATAGGACGCACCTCCACATGCACACGCATGCACACAGGACGCACCTGCACACATGCACACACATGCTCATGCACACAGGACACACCTACACATACACACACACACATATACACATGCACACAGGATGCACCTGCACACACACACATGCACATCTTTCCTCCTTGTTTTACACAGGTTGCCTTATTGTTGCAGGACATGCATGCTAAGGTTTTTGTCTTGTCTTGTTATTCCTACATGCTTGTACGTTTTTAATTTGAATTTGTCACTTTGTGTTTTTGTTTTGCCTTCATGTATACTGTATGTTACTGTTTACACTGTTCAACCATCATTAGCATCTTTCATTAGCGCTGGCCCGTTCTTCCTGCTAACCCCGGAACGGTAGGGTTGGTGCGGCGGCCATGTTTTTATCGGCTGTTCTAGGAGGCCATCCATTTTGTTGGATGGCCTCCATTTTGTTGGATGACACTCCGTGTCGAGGCCTCCGGCAGCAGCAGCAACACATCCCCATAATTGCGTAAAAGTTGAACGCTAAGTAGGAGCATATCTCCCCACTCTAGTGATGTGACGTTCGCGAACGATCCGATTCTTTTGAACGGCTCTTTGGAACGAACGAAGGGAAGCCAAACGCGAAAACGCAGCAGCATTTGGATGCACTTCAACCAAAACATAAGCAAAAAAAAAGTGTTCTAATATTAAGAGTTGCATGAATTGCATTCAAGGCAAGGCAACTTTATTGACATAACACATACATAGAGGGTACATTCAAAGCAGTACATTCACTGACATGAATGACATGGATATGGCGCCAACTTGTGTCATGTTTACAATGCAGATCATTGACATTAAGGTCTGGCAATAGTCAATCATTATCCTTTAATACAGTCAATCATTATCCTGGTGATTATTTCTCAGATAAACCTAGTAACCCCGCCCCCTAAAAAAAACGGTGAACGGCTCTTTTGAACGGCTCTCAGAAAGGAACGGAGCCATAAGATCCGGCTCCCTTCAAAGAGCACTCTGCTCCCTTTGAGAAAGCAACTTAGATCAAATCAGAGTGAGAGAAGGAACATAAAAAGTGCATCTTCACCGACCAGCCGCTTGTCACGTCTCTGTTGTTGCCATGGTGACGATGGGGGGGGCGTGATAACGTTCACTTTTACTAAATACAGACGCCGATGTCAAACGGTGGGTTATCAAACACAGGAACACCAAACAGCAACTGTTGTGGTGTTTATGCCATGGTCTGGATAAACAATGCGGTAACCACGGTGACCTGCTGGTAGCATCTGTTTTTTCTTTAGGGCTCAAAAATGTCAACCTACTGTATTTGGTTGTCAGCGGGAAACCCACAGGTCAAAGGTCAAAGCTGGCCCGAGAGAGAGTCGTGAACAGGGCTGAGGGCTCCTTCTCCTCTTGAGGGGTGGAGATCGCAGGGAGAAAGAGACCGTAGAAAGGTACCGTGGAATCAGTTGAATCGTACGAGGACAGTGTAGCATCTTCGAATCCCATCTGAAGGGTACTGGGTTCGATTCCCGGTGTCCGCAGCCTGCCTGTCTGTCTGCACAGTCGAGCAAGACGCCCCGAACCCACGACCCGTCCCGACCCGACCCGCCCCCCACGTGAATCTGGATTTAAGTCCCAAGTCGCTTTGGATAGATGTGTCTACTAAATTAAAATGAAAACAGTACAATTAAATGATAGAGTTATTCCACGTTTGACCTTTTATGTGTGGTACCTTGTAGATAAAATAAATAATAATAATAATAATAATAATAATAATAATAAGGATATCATTGTGTGTTGAGTTGGTCTATGACACTCTCTGCAGATTAAGCTCTCTGCTGCTCAGTGGATAGCTAATATCGCCACCACACATTAACCTCATTAAGAGAGTCAAGAAGCCCACGCCCCCAAGGCCCAGTTCCAGGGCTGTGAGTCTTCAGCGGTGCTCTGCAGTGAGTTCGTAGCTTCTTACTCCGCTAGATTAGAGGCGAGTCCCGGCTTAATGCCTGCTGTGTGCTCGAGGAGGAGGAGCGAGGGGGAGGAGGAGGAGGAGAGAGGGGGACGTCAACCGCTGTGGGGGGGGGGGGGGGGGGATACACTACCGTCTTAGGAAATGTATATTCCATTATCCATCCATTATCGTCCGCTTATCCGGGGTCGGGTCGCGGTGGCAGCCGGCTAAGCAGGGCCCCCCAGGCTTCCTTCTCCCCAGCCACACTCTCTAGTTCCTCCTGGGGGATCCCAAGGCGTTCCCAGGCCAGACAAGATATATAATCTCTCCAGCGGGTTCTGGGTCTGCCCCGGGGTCTCCTCCCAGTTGGACGTGCCCGGAAAACCTCCAAAGGGAGGCGCCCGGGGGGCATCCTAATCAGATGCCTGAACCACCTCAGCTGACTCCTTTCGATGCGGAGGAGCAGCGGCTCTACTCTGAGCTCCCTCCGGATGTCTGAGCTCCTCACACTATCTCTAAGGCTGAGCCCAGCCACCCTGCGGGAGGAAACTCATTTCGGCCGATTGTATCCGCGATCTCATTCTTTCGGTCACTACCCAAAGCTCGTGACCATAGGTGAGGGTTGGAACGTAGATGGACCAGTAAATCGAAAGCTTCGCCTTCCGGCTCAGCTCCCTCTTCACCACAACGGACCGGTACAGCGCCCGCATCACTGCAGACGCTGCACTAATCCGTCTGTCCATCTCCCGCTCCATTTTGCCCTCACTCGTGAACAAGACCCCGAGATACTTCAACTCCTTCGCTTGAGGCAGCAACTCACTCCCAACCCGGAGGGAACACTCCACCGTTTTCCGGCAGAGAACCATGGCCTCAGACTTGGAGGTGCTGACTCTCATCCCGACCGCTTCACACTCGGCTGCAAACCGCCCCAGTGCATGCTGGAGGTCACGGTCTGATGTAGCCAACAGAACCACATCATCTGCAAAGAGCAGAGATGCAATTCTGAGGTTCCCAAACCGGACACTCTCCTCACCTCGGCTGCACCTTGAGATTCTGTCCATGAAGATCACAAACAGAACCGGTGACAAGGGGCAACCTTGGCGGAGTCCAACACCCACTGAGAACATAGTTGACTTTGTGCCGAGAATACGGACACAGCTCGCATTTTGTTCGTACAAGGACCGAATGGCACGTATCAACGGCCCCGGTACCCCATACTCCCGTAGTACCCCCCACATGATTCCCCGGGGGACACGGTCATAGGCCTTCTCCAAGTCCATAAAGCACATGTAGACTGGATGGGCAAACTCCCATGCGCCCCCCAACAAACCTGCGAGGGTAAAGAGCTGGTCCACTGTTCCACGGCCGGGACAGAATCCGCATTGTTCCTCCTGGAGCTGAGGTTTGACAATCGGCCGGAGCCTCCTCTCCAGCACCCTGGAATAAACTTTCCCGGGGAGGCTGAGCAGTGTGATACCCCGATAGTTGGAGCACACCCTCCGGTCCCCTTTTTTGAAATGGGGACCACCACCCCGGTCTGCCATTCCACAGGTACTGTCCCCGACCTCCACGCTACATTGACTAGGCGTGTCAGCCACGACAGCCCGACAATGTCCAGAGCCTTCAGCATCTCAGGGCGAATCTCATCCATACCTGGCGCCTTGCCACTGAAGAGCTTTTTGACTACTTCAGTGACCTCTACCAAGGATATGGGTGAGGCTTCCCCCGAGTCTTCAGACTCTGCCTCTTCCACAGAGGACGTACTGGTCAGGTTCAGGAGCTCCTCAAAGTGTTCTTTCCACCGCCCGACAATATCCTCAGTCTGGGTCAGCAGTTCTCCTCCCCGACTGAGCACAGCCTGAGCCAAGCCCTGCTTTCCCTTCCTGAGTCACCGGACAGTTTGCCAGAACCTCCTTGAGGCCAACCGAAAGTCCTGCTCCATGGCCTCCCCAAACTCCTCCCACACCCGGGTTTTTGCTTCAGCAACCGCTGAAGCTGCGGTCCTTTTGGCCTCCCGGTACCTGTCTGCTGTTTCAGAAATGTATATTCCCAAAAATATATTTATTTTGTTTCCCATGTTCCAGTTCAAATTGAACGAAGGTTACTCCGTTAAATTAAACATCATCAATGAAAGATAAATAACAGAGATGATGAGAACATTTCAGGCCCCATGCACATAAATATATATATATATATATATACATATACAGAAACATTAATACCACAACAGTTTTACTCATACATTTACACCTTTTTTCTTTTGGTGGCCGCAACACAAGTTCCTAAACATTAAAGCCTAAAATAATCATGTCAAGAAAGACCCAAACGCTGCCTCCTCCCCTCCCAACGGTTCCTCTAAGCTCCGAGCAGGCGTTGGGTTCAGGGAGCATGGCCGCCGCCACAACACAGTACAACACACACGAGGTCTGCAGGCACCGTGGAGGAGCTAGCATGCTAGCCGCTGGACGTGGTGAGCTTTAATAATAATAAAATAAATAAGCTAATAATAATAAAAGAAGTTGGCTACACTACGCTAAACATCTGCCGCCCCCATGCGTTCATCCTCCCCGGTGCTCAACATTCTGCACGTGGCTCCTCCCACGACTCTGCCCCCTTCAGGGTTAGGGCTCTTTTCAGGGGACCCCTGGGGGTCCGCTGGCCACCACGAGGAGGCGGCCAGCGGGGGCAGGATGCATCTGGTGTCCGGGGTGTTGCTGCTGATGCACATCCTGGGGGTGTGGGTGTGGGTGTGGGCGGAGGCGGGGGTGGGGGTGGAGGTCATGTGACCCGTGCAGGCCACGGCGTTGCTGTAGATGCGCTGTTTCAGCCGCACCACGGTGTACTTGGAGGGCTGGGAGGACAACGCGCTGGGTTCCCCCGCCCGGCACTGACAGTGGAACAGGATCAGGAAACACCGGTAGAACTGTTGAGGGAGGGGGGGGGGGGGAAGAAATGTGACTTCACATGCAGCCCTGCGTTTTGATATGCGACCGTCACGCTCATGACTCAACGGCCCTTGGATAGGACGGAAGAGAGCCCTCCGCCCCGACCGGGAGTCCATCCAAACCGAACTTTTCCCATCGTAGCTCTCCTGAGGAGGGAGACGTCACTCAGATCTCACCCCCACCCCCCTCCACCGCCCCCACCCCGGGGCATTGCTGCGTCCTCAACAGGCAGGCAGGAAGTGCTGCTCGGAGAGACAGGAAACAGGAAACCCACTTAGCGAATGGATCCTGGCCTCTCTGTGCGTACTCCAAATGTGCTTTCTCCAACTCTGCTTGTATCCTCCAAGGCCAGGCATCATGTACAGAACAGAGCAGAGCAGCATGACTGACGGCGTGTCCATTAACCATTAACCCCGCGTGACCCTGCACTCTGCTGCCTCCATGGTCTCGCGGCACGCGCTGGGATTGAACGGAGGGGCACCGCGAGCTCATCTGAGACGTCAGGCATGAACTGAACACAGTTGTCACGGAAACAAACGTGTTCTCCCCGAGGCACTCCCTGTGGTGTGTCTCGCAGAACTCTCACAGTCTGTTGTTGTTGCTGTTGTTGACGTGTGATTGGCAGTTCAGTCGCCGCCGCCCCAGAGCCAAGTCATCGGGGATTTTTTTATATTTGTGACGACTTTCACTTTGTGGCATAAATCTAACTGCGGCTGTGAACTCGCTACACAACACGCTGCTGGCACGAGAGAGAGAGAGAGAGAGAGAGAGAGAGAGAGAGAGAGAGAGAGAGAGAGAGAGAGAGAGTTAACTTATTCTTTACAAAATATATCTTATTGTTATTCTATTAGGCACAGATGTTAGCATTTACGCCTTATACACTTCGATTATTCGATTGTTTTTATTCTTATCTTGTTGGTATTTTTGAGCAACCTCTGGCACAAGAATTTCCTTCGGGATGAATAAAGTTCTTTCTTATCTTACAATTGCATTTACGTTTACATTTACATTTTGGGCATTTGGCAGACGCTTTTATCCAAAGTGACTTACAAAGAGTACATTTGTTGAAGGAGACAGCAATATATCTCTGTGGTACATAAAGATAAGAATAGAGCTGGTTTCAAGCATTCATAGTTGCAAGGTTAATAGAACGAGTTTCATAATTGCTAGATTGCCTGCATAATAGCTGGGATAAGAGCAGAAGTGCCATTCTGAGTGTATTACCAACATATAAGAATATACAATATGCTAAACAATGCTAAGTACTATTATTAATGTCAAGATGTACATGCTAATTTGTATGTATATGTGTCTGACTCCTGCCTCCCCTTGCACCCCCTGCAGGCATCCTGGTGATGATGGCGCTGTGCGAGCAGGTGCACGTGTACGAGTACATCCCGTCGCTGCGGCAGACCGACCTGTGCCACTACCACGAGCGCTACTATGACTCGGCGTGCACCATGGGCGCCTACCACCCGCTGCTGTTCGAGAAGAGCCTGGTGCAGCGTCTCAACACGGGCACCGCGAGCGACCTCTGGAGGAAGGGCCGGCTCACGCTGCCCGGCCTCACCACCATCGACGACTGTGATGCCGCCGTCTGATGACCTCCTGACCCCTGCTGACCCCCTGACCCCTCCGCGGCACTCATGGCAGGCCCACGACCACAATAATGCTTTGACAGACACACACACACGCATGCACACACACACATCCCCTCCCCATGTTGGCTGACTACGGGGGGGAAAGTGCAATAATGGAGGGAGGGAGGGAGGGGGGGGGTGGGTAGGGAGGACGCAGAATTAACAATATAAACACTGCACACCAGACCCATGAAGAACATCAACAACAAGCCATAACCTGTAAAAGGTGTGAGAAGACATCATCTGTGTCTGCGTCTCCAGAACCTGGCGGCAGTCAGGTTGTCCGGACGACCGTTCCAAAACAACTTCCTGCTTTAGCTGAGCCATGTTAGCAGTGGAGCTAACGAGGGTAGCAATAGATCAGTGTTTTTAGGTAGTTCTTATCTGGGTGTGTCTTCAGTGTTGTACATTCGGTGATTGGCCAACAAGTCTTTTAGGGCGGTCACTCAGTCTACCTGACGGGAAAAGAAATCACTGTTTTTAAGGATATTTGTGATTATTTTTGTTTGATTTTGATATTGGTCTACAAAGTTATTGATGTCTTACAACTGCAGTGAATGTCACACACAGACACACACACACACAGACACACACACACACGGATGTACATTTTACACACAATACAGTGAGGTTTTGTATTTTGACGTCCCGTCAAGCCAGAGAAGCATTTTCTTATTTTTTGCTGTCAAATATCAGGGGTTTTCTTCTTGGTATTGTTGATATTCATAATATTAATATTAGTGTTTTAACACACCCATGTTTTTATCCCATGCATGACAACACACACACGCACACGCGCGCACACAAACACATGCATGCCAACTGGCAACTGGATTGTCACTCCTAGCACTTGAAGGGATGACATCTGAATCGAGTCCAAATGGGTCGGTCGGAGGCAGTCTGACAACCACCCGGTGCCTAGCAGTCTACAGACCAGCACCCTAGGGTGCAGGCAGTCAACATGGCGCCTCACATGCGATCCTGCCACCGCCAACGGTTAGCACTGTGCCACACATCGCAGTTTGTTTTTCGTACCATCGAATGTAACGACAAACCCTACATCACTGTCCGACGGCATTGTGTGCTGTGTGGACGGTGTGCTGATCCACTGAAAGGATTTAGCCATTAGGCGAAGTCACATCGTCCGTCCTTCAACAAGTCCATCCTTCAAGGGCGACCTCTACCTGCCCCGCTGAGCACGTATAGCTTAAAAGCGGTAATATCTATAGAAGCAGCCGTGTCGCTTGGTCAGGGTTTTGCCGTGTGTGTGTGCGTGTGTGTGAGGCCGCCTTTAAGCCATTGATTCCACAGATATTGACAGAGAAGCAGCCGCCGTGAGGATAAATCGTTTGTAAATGTCATGGGAACGCCATACATCTGTGGGTGGGTGCCATGTGCGTGGTAGATAACGTGCTAAGAAGTATGTTTTTGTATGTTTTTTTTAACTCGTTTCCAGGCAAGCCTGGTGAAAAGGTTTTATAAAGAAAAGAAAAAAGGTTGATGCCTTGTTTGTTGGCAATCATGGCGCCGAGCGAGCATCGCCCTGTCGGCTGGTTTTAATACAAAACCGTCTCCACAGGGGGCACCGGCGAGCAGTTGCAGTTGTTTTAGAAGCAAATCTCTTGCTTGTGGGTGTGTGTACATAGACATGTATAAAACATGATTTCTTTAAGCTTGTGGTAATGCAATATTTATATGGAGTCGAGTAGACTGAATTTTTTTTATTATTGCCCCAGCCTTTCCTTTTTTGTTTGTTTCAAAGCAAATCTGTGAATTGCTTGATTTATTTTTGATTTCTTTATTGAACACGAGGTTCAGATGGCAACAAATCACGTTTTGAATATGTTGTACATAAATCCATTTCAAATTTTTAATTCCAATCTTTGTTTTAGGCCTAGTACGTTCCAATGCACAGAGCATGTAAATCTCTCGAGTCATGACTGAAAGTCTTAAACAGTGTGTGTGTGTGTGTGTGTGTGTGTGTGTGTGATTTGTGATTAAAGTTTTCATTTTTCATTTCCTGGCGTTTTTCCATGTATGTGTGTGTGTGTGTGTGTGTGTGTGGATAGGGTCGTTGCCTTGCAGCTATAACCTGTGACCTGGAAGCACTCGATAATGTGTAGAATCCTCCGGTAAACAGAATGCATCTGTCAAAATTGTGCCAAATGTAACATCTTCACCAACGCGCTGCTGTGTTGACGCGGGTGCAGGTCACTTCCTCTGGTGCTAGAGCCACGTGGTGGCATGTGGCCCCATCTGAATTTAAATTGATTTGAAAATCAAAAAAAATAAATCCATGAAAATGAATCGTCTGCAAGATGTTGATTTCGTGCTCCGTATCGTGAACGAGGAACGGTACGACTAAAGCCGTGCCTTTAGCCGGGCTCTCTGCTCGGAGGCTGAGCACGGATGAGCGTTCCTGGAGGTCGGAGGTTGCTCCCGGGGCAATCCTGAGTCGGCCTTCGTTGTGTCGTGTGTAACGTTTAGGATCTTCTGCCGGGGGTTGTGGATCCGACCCCTTGTTTCAGGAGGAGGAGGAGGAGGAGAGACGCGATGCAGATCTCAGACTCTCTCCTCAGCCTTTCATCACGACCCCTCACTGGAGCACCCTCTTCTTAAACTTGAATGAACATTTAAACAATCGACTGTTTTCGATGATTGCAGGTTTGTTTTGGTTTGTTTCTTATTTTTACCATTCAAATAAACGTGTGGTAACTGTAGAACAACTGTTGTCATGGGGTAATCTCTCTCTCTCTCTCTATCTCTCTCTCTCTCTCTTTCTACACACACAGTAGCTCAGGAGGTAAGAGCGGTTGTCTGGCGAACCGGAAGGTTGCTGGTTCGATCCCCGGGCTCCACCTAGCTAAGTGTTGAGGTGTCCCTGAGCAAGACACCACCTAACCCTACCTGCTCCTGACGTGTTGGTTGTTACCTTGCATGGTTGAAACCGCCGTCGGTGTATGAATGGTTGAATGTCAGGCAACTGTAAAGTGGTTTGGATACAAGCTCAATATAAATGCAATCCATTTACCATTTACCACACGCACTCACATAGTAGGTGTGTCCGCTTACCTGCTTGTTCATCAGGATGTAGATGAGGGGGTTGATGACCGTGCTGCTCTTGGCCAGCAGCGAGGGCACCACGCTGGCCACCGGGCTGATGGCGCCGGGCGGGCCGAAGGCAGCGACCATGGCCACCACGCCATAGGGCACCCAGCACACCAGGTAGAACGCCACCGTAGTCAGCACCATGAACAGGATGTGGTACTCCCTGCGACGCGCCGCGTTCCTGCGGATCTTGCCCACCTGTGGCATGCACACACGCGCACACGTAGGCACACACGCACACACACCATTGATTGGAGTGTTAGTAATTAATAAGTAATTAGTATACTATGTAATTAGTAATTGCCAAAAAATCTGATCTGTGCGGTGTGCAATCAGCTAATAGTTCATGAATTCAAAATATGTCAATATACAGGCTTTTTATTGTCGGCTATATTCATAAAGCCGACAGTTCCATGCTCTGCATAACCAACTGCATTATCACTTGATTGCAAATCTTTACAAATGCGCACACAGTGAGGCTGATCAACTTTGTGGAAAAACTCTGCCAGGTGTGAGGCTGTACCAGGTAAAAACTCCCAATTTTACTTTCAAACTCAACTCATGTGGTTGTGAAATTGACAAAACTATCAAGTGAGCCTTACTACATGGCCTGATAGCTCCAACCAATAAGCTAACTAGCAGACTGGGCTAGACCTCTCAAAATATTTTTTTATTGAAATGTGTTGAGCACGAGCTGCCAGCTGCACAGACGTTGGCTGTACTGTTGACATGCAACACTCACTACCTGTCGCGCAAGGCAACGACAGAGGAGGAGAAAAGACCGTCCACCAGAGACGACCCAGTCTTCTCAGACGGCATTCCAGGCGTGTCCTCAGAGGGTACGCTGGCCAGCTAGCGGAGGTATTCAAGGCCACGGTCAAGGTTATCTTTATTCTCCCCGAAAGGCAGTTTGTTGCACAGCCAGCAGAACACAAAATCACGGCAACAACAACAACACACAAACAATTCACACAAAACAAAACATAGCATTACATAATATTATTTAAAAGGCCATTAGTAGCAGGGACCAGCGAGTTCTTCAACTTCTTGGTCCTACATCTTGGCAGATTAAATCTACGACCAGATGTAAGTGTGACAAGTTAAAATGTTAAGTCGTTAATTCATACATTGTTTAAAATGTATTGTTTATTTATTCACCCTTTATTCCTTTTCTAATTTCCTTGGGCTGAAGTGGCATTATCGTTAATCTGACGACCATCTTCATCTGCTTGGGGATCGATTGCTCTGCTCGGAGATCGATTGCTCTGCTCGGGGATCGATTGCTCTTGCCTATCCTCTTGACAATCCGATCTAACCTGTTCCCGTTTTTCAAGGTAAGTGACCCAAACCAGCAGATAAAAGAAAATGTTAGAACAGATTCAATAAAACAAGAATAAAACATTCGCATGGAGCGTGGAGTCAACATTACAATTTCTGAGCTTCCGATAAAAACACATGTGCTTAAACACATTAGCCTTAGCTAAACCAGTGCGACCAGCAGAGAGCTAGCTAAACCAGCGTGACTATTTTATTTCATGTGAACCACTACGTTTCACCCACAGATTCTCTTCCTCAGGTAAAAGCGAACACACCTGTCACGCCTCCACTTCTACCTGTGTGTGTGTGTTGGGGGCTTCTCCCTGGCTCATTATCCAATTTCGCTCACCTGCTCTGCTTCTCACACCTGCAATTCATCAAGTCATCGCCTGCCAGTAGAAGAACCCCGGCTTTCCAACCACTCTTCGCCAGATCGTTGTTTGTACTGCCCCGTCAGTATCGTTGTTCGCTTCTACTGGTATTATTCCAAGTTCCCGTTTGCCCGTGCTCCTGACGTGTTGGTTGTTACCTTGCATGGTTGACACCGCCGTCGGTGTATGAATGGGTGAATGTGAGGCAATACTGTAAATCGCTTTGGATAAAAGCGCTAAATAAATGCAATCCATTTACAACCGTATCAACACCACCATTTATTATGCAATTAATGATGGAACATCACAGCCTTACAGCATTTTCGGCTACTCTACCCACTGTTTGCCAATCATAATAATTTCATAAAGTGCTATAAATGAATCACACTACGGGGATGCGTTGGATAATCCCTCGATTCACACCACACACACACACACACACACACACACACACACACTACGATCCCTCCACTTTCAGCCACCCGTTCCTAAACCCTCCATCATCACCTCCTACCCTTGACTTCACCGCCATCTCGGAGGTGGTGAAGGTGCTACGTAGCCCCATTACATTAGCAGTCAACTCCCTGTGCCTCCTCGGAATGACATCACAGCAGCGTCACCTCTGATCCTGAACCTCCTGCCCTCCACGCCCCCCAACTCTCTGACACAGTTAATTAACACATTACTCATAACGGGCACGTTTGCACAACACAATCCATCACAGATAGGAAATCACAGACCCGTCGCCCTGCCAGTTTTGGTCCATTCATTCTTAGTAAGTATTCAAACAAACAAACCTCTTCTGACTACAGAAGACTATATGCCGGATAGCAAACCAGCCTTGTTTCAAAGTGAGAGTTTTTTGACAAATCATTTGACACACAATTTCTGAAACATGTAACCACAACAGTAATAAAGTTCTATCTTATCTTATCTTACCTTACAGTATCTTAACAGACAAACTTCTTTTGGAAGCCCATCCCTCTCTCCGAAGCATGCTCGGTAGTACCATCCTCTCTCTCGCCAACAACGCACACTTGAACCGCCATCAGTTGCCTGGGAATGAGGTTAGCTGTCGGCCTCTGATCACCGCGCACCGCTATAGTCTTTGGTTTGTGAGTCAGAGTCGCTCCTGTCTCTGTGATCTTGGTGTCAAGATCAGAGCAGATAAGAGGCACAGGTGTGCACAGGTGACCTCGATCTCGGGAGTTGAAGACAAAGGTACAGAGATCTGTGCTTGGCCCTCTGCTTCTTCTCGCAGGACATCAGGACGTTGCGATCACTTTTCTCCACCAGAGGACTGCTAGCCCACCTGTGTCTAGATGAAGGTGTTGCCTGAGGTACATAACCTTGAAGCTGCAGGTGTTTAGAGTAGCTATAGGCACCCACACAAGTTGCACATTTCATCACTCACACCTCAGCCTACCTCAGAACTCTTTAAGTGACCGTGGGAACCTCGCAAACCTTAGCCCTTCAGCCTATATTTTGAATTCCTCAAAGCCACCCTGGACTTGACCTCGAGCTCACTCGCTCGCACCTTTGAATAAATCTGTCTGGTAATTAAGGACTTCATGGACATGTACCAACAACAAAGCAGGCAAACAGAAAGTTGCCGTTCACTACAACTTTGTACTTTGTCTGCTAATATCAGCTTGTATGAGTACACATACTTAGCCACCTCTGAAGGCTACCCACCTGTTTGACGGCCCAAAGCAGGCGGCAGTAGCAGTAGACCATGACCAGCATGGGCAGGGCCAGGCAGAAGACGAAGAGGCAGATGATGTAGGCGTGCGACTGGGCTGTGCGAACACTCCACGACACCGAGCAGCTGGTGCCGGCGCCCTCGATGCTGTAGCTGCTCCAGCCCAGCAGGGGGGGCACCGTCCACACCAGGGAGTAGAACCACGAGCCGCCCACCGCCAGCAGGGGCTTGCGGTAGTCCAGCCCACGCTTCTTGTACACGGTGAGCGTGCTGTAACGGTCGTACGAGAGGGTCACCAGGGAGATCAGCGACACGATGCCTGTGGGAGGGCGAGAGAGAGAGAGAGAAGGGGGGAGAGAGAGAGAGGGGGGGGAGAGAGAGAGAGAGAGAGGGAGGGGAGAGAGGGGGGGGGAGGGAGGGAGAGAGAGGGAGGGAGAGGGAGAGAGAGAGAGAGAGGGGGAGGGAGAGAGAAGGGAGAGAGGGAGAGGAGGGGGAGAGAGAGAGAGGGGAGAGGGAGAAGAGAGAGAGAGAGAGAGAGGGGGAGGAGAGAGGGGGAGAGGGAGAGAGAAGGGTGGAGAGAGGGAGAGAGACGGGAGGAGAGGGAGAGAGATAGAGAGAGGGGGATGGAGAGAGAGAAGGGGGGAGAGGGAGAGAGACGGGAGGAGAGGGAGAGAGAGGGCGAGAGGGGAGAATGAGAGAGAGAGAGAGGGGGAGAGAGAGGGAGAGAAATGGGATGAGAGGGAGAGAGAGAGGGAGAGAGAGAGAGAGGGGAGATAGAGAGAGGGGAGAAAGAGACGGGGAGAGAGGGGGGTGGAGAGAGAGGGATAAGGTGGGAGAGAGAGGAGGAGAGTGGGGGAGAGGGAGGGGGGTGGGGGTCTTTGTTTCTATGGCTACAGCCTCTTGAGTACCAAAAGAATGCATTGAAAGCCATTGAAAGGCACCGCAGGAGCGAAGGTAGCGGTAGCTTTAATTAAAGTCTTCCTGGTTTTCTTTTCGAGTTTTCCATATTTTTTGTTTTGTTATCGGTTTAGAAACATGTCCACATTCCCTCTTTAGTAGAACATAATTAAAACATAACAGAATATAACACAATATTAATCCCTGAAGGGAAATGCAGGTGTTACAGCGGGCGGGGGGGCGCTAACAGCTAGCGGGACAGAGTAAAGCGCTAACAGCTAGCGGGACAGAGTAAAGTGCTAACAGCTAGCAGAACAGAGTAAAGCGCTAACAGCTAGTGGGATAGAGTAAAGTGCTAACAGCTAGCGGAACAGAGTAAAGCGCTAACAGCTAGTGGGATAGAGTAAAGCGCTAACAGCTAGCGGGACAGAGTAAAGAGCTAACAGCTAGCGGCACAGAGTAAAGGCTGATCCATACTCCGCGAGAAGCGAGAAGTTTGTTCTCGCACCTAGGGCTGCGAGAAGGTCTAGGTCAGGTCTAGGTCTCGACACATCATCCGGGCCGAACTTTGTTCTTGCGTCGTGTCCGAGAACTATTGTGTGATTGGTCAATTTGAAGTGGGCGTGGTTAATGTGCTTTCCGCTGGCGCAGAAGTTTGCTGCTGTGGGCGGGGCCTTTGAGGAGTTTCCTTGGGTGCGAGAACAAAGTTCTCGCTTATCGTGGAGTATGTAGCAGCCTTCAATCGTTTGGTGTAGTGCCATGAATGCTAATAAGATGCTATGCTAAACAAAATAGGATAAAAAGAATGAAGGATTGGCGAGCGTCAGAAACGTGTTTCTGAGTGACGGTGGTTGTCATGTCACCCAGTGCACGACACACGTGAAGTTGAAGCTTTGACGGAGATCGTCATGAGTCACCTGGCGCCGCACGCTTTAGCATTCACCACACGGCCTCAGGTACGCAGCAGCATGTGGGAACATGAGGGAACACCTCATTCACCCAAAGGCCTCATCCACACTAGAACCTCACAAACATCTCATATACAATAAAAGCAAGCTTGATTAACATCTCAGTTAATTGCAATCATGATTGGCTCCAATTAGTGCTGTTTGATGTCACCTGGGAATGTTGTTTGGCACAATTAATACGTATTTTGATCGTAGTTTTCGCTAATTTATTCCAGCATTTTAAAACGATACATTTTTTATTGATACATATTCATGCTTGTGACATCTGAAGTGAGTGACAGGAGGGTAATTGCAAGGCACTTGAATATGTATGGACAGCTGACCACAAGTCCTCCTCAACACTGCTACTGCTCAGCCCACTCCATCCCTACAAGAGAAATGACCAACTTGATAATCCCGCACGCTGACACACACACTGACACACACACTGACACACACACACGTTCCAATAAGTGGACCAGTGGACTGTCGTCAGACAACTGGTAATCTGCAGGTACAAATGAAAATGTGTGTGCCAGCGCGTGCAACTCTGTGGTCGAGGGAGGCATGATTACATGGTGAAGAAGAGACCCCCGAAGGCTTTATATGTGAGCTTGGCTCCTCTGCGACCACCTGAGCTCCCCCCATCCCTAGTGTCCATCAATCTCACCTGATCCTGCTGCCCTACTCAAGGAAGAATCATTAGCATTCCACGCTGAGCCGGGGTGCTCTGAGCAGGGACTTCAGCGTTGGCCATCCATCTTCGGATATTCTCAAAGAATGAACGCACACGCGTGTGACATGTCAATCTAGCTCTGTAGCTCTGTGCCCTATCCTCCTTTAGCATTTACATATTATGCCAGCGTCTCTCTCTCTACTGTCTGTCCTCTCTCCATTCTCCACGGTCTAACGCAGACAGGTTTGTGGAGAAATCACATTTTCCAAGTCACGCACTAAAAGGGGGGTTATGGGTTCCAGCGCTGTGTCATTTCCACGCGCGTGCTATAGGGTCGGTGTATATATACCGTATAGAGTATATGCATCATTGGGCATCTGTGCAGGTGAGGCAGTAATGTCATTTTAATGAGGCTCTGGCAACACATAATGTGGTCTTTCTTTGAAAGGTTTTGTGAGATTCTGGTCATGAGTAGGTAAACATCTTGTGAGCACAGATGTCACCCCACCTCGGCAACAGCAGCACAGTCTCTGGGGTAAAACAACAGCCCTTCTTTGGACTGCTTCTGAAATTGTGGCAGGTCATGAGACTCTGCATACATACATGCATACATACATAAATACATGCGATCACCCAACACGGATCAGGTGTGTGTGGTGAGGTGTGTATCGCTGTCTCCCAGGTGTGTTGTCACTGTTTGGTGTGTCACATGCGTGTGTGTGTAATGTATGTATGCACGCTGGTCGAGCATGTTATTAACACTACCATGGTCAGCGGTTCGATTCCAACCGGGGACCACACATGCTAAGAAATACTACGCACTCAGGATATTGTTAGAATGTTTGGATTTATCATTTAAATACAGAAAGCTGAAAAACTATTGTTTATGTAAATGGATTGCATTTATATAGCACTTTTATCCAAAGCGCTTTACAGTATTGCTTCACATTCACCCATTCATACACCGACGGCGGTGTCAACCATGCAAGGTAACAACCAACACGTCAGGAGCAGTTAGGGTTAGGTGGTGTCTTGCTCAGGGACACCTCGACACTTAGCTAGGAGGGGGAGCCTGGGGATCCCCGGGGATCCCATATTATGCCACACAGGCATAATATGATCACAGACTCAGAGCACAGACATGCGGGCGCACACACACACATGCACGCATAGACATGCACACACACACCCATGGACATAAACACACGCACTCACGCATGTGCAGACACACACACGCACTCATAAACACACACATGCATGCGCACACACACACACATAGACATGCATGCACACTCATGGTCATAAACACATGCACGCATGCGCACACACACACATACACACTCATGGACAAACACACGCACAAACACACACATACACACAGACATAGATATGCGCACACACACACGTCCACACACACGCACACTCATATAAACATGCACACATGCTCATGGACATAAACACACAAACACACACACACACTCATGTACATAAACACACACACACACACACACACACACACACACACACACACACAGAGTATACGTACACCATATGAAACGAGTACATATGTCAATACCAACGCTCTTTTAATATGTCAGGAAATGTACTGGATCTTAGACAATGCCTGATAAAAGAGAGAACATTATAAAGACAGACCACTGTACAGCCATGAATAAATTAAAGTAGAAAGTACATATTTAAAACAAAATGAATGAGCTTTCACTGTGATATAACCCATGCTCTGTGCACAGAACAGCCTAGATAAGTGGAATTATCCATTCCCACCTGGACGTAAAGGTGAGAAATGCAGTAGGCCTATATACTGTAGGTGACCCTGCAGACAGAATAGCCCCCACCATGTGTCCACCTCCAGCCACTCACCGAAGCAGGAGTTGATGAAGCCGTACCAGCTGCAGCCCAGGCGGCCCATCACCCAGCGGCCCCTGATGCTGGAGGCGAAGCTCAGCGTGGTGCCGAACAAGCACACCATCATGTCGCTGACGCTGATGTTGAGCAGCAGCATGTTCACGGGGGTCCGCAGCCTCTTGAACTTGCAGAAGAGCAGCAGCACCACGAAGTTGTTGACGAAGCCGAAGGTCATGATGAAGCCCAGCGCCACGGAGAGCACCACGAAACCCCCCGGGGAGAGGGTCCCCGGGCCGGCGGACCCGTCGCCCAGAGCCCGGTCCGCGGCCCGGTTGAGGTCAGGCGGATCCGAGAACATGCCGTTCATGCATTTAAACATCTTCTTCCGTATGCTCTGGAAAGTTGGACGGCGGATGGACTTTTTTTCTTTAGTTTTCTTTTTTTTACATTTTCCTCTTAATTGATCTGGGAAGAGTGTGACAGATGCACGTTTTTAGGTCTATCCATGTCCTTTTTTTCGTCTTCAGCGACGTGCCATGTTCTGCTCCTCCAGGTAAACCCCTAAAGGCGCAATATTAACCTAGAATTAACATCCTATTAATTGATATTCAGACTGATGTTGACCGACATGCATTACTTCATCAGGCATATTAGTTCAATCAACCTTTACGCACGAAGCCCGGGACGCCAAGTGGACCACGGCCAGGCGCATACTGCTCTGTGAACATGAATTACATGACTCTCCACTATAGGACTTCTTTCATCCGTATAATCTACGTGTGTGTGTGCGAGAGAGAGAGGGAGGGGGAGAGAGAGGAGAGAGTGAGAGAGAAGAGAGGAGAGGGGGAGAGGGAGAGAGAAGAGAGGAGAGGGGAGAGAGGGGGGGGAGAGTGAGAGGGGGGAGAGGAGAGAGAGAGAGGGAGAGAGAACACCCTAATAAAACACCCTAAGAACACTAAAAGGATGCTTGAGTAAAAGGTGTCAAACTAAAATCTATGGAAGGCTGTAGTGCAATGAAAAAAGTTATGTTTTCAGTCTTGATTTAAATATATCAATTCAATCTACTTGCTTCTTTAACATGTGCTGTGGGTTATTGATTGGCTATTGATCTCGTTCAAACTGGTATTATCTTGCTGTAAATGAGCTGTTTCCTATAACTCCTACGGTTGATTGGTTCCAAATAGTATCTGGGTCTATAATTAATTTGAATGTAGCATCACTAATAATGTTGTATGAGAGGACAGTGGTTGACTTCCAGCTGAAAGCGTATTGTGCTTGATATGCAATGGAGGTATTCGAGGAGTGACCCCTACATACATAACGTGACCCCTACATACACCCATAATGGCACTGTGGCCTATATCTCAATTCCCCAGTAATAGTACTGTCTCGTATACATGTGACTTAACAGTAAATAGAAATCCCTTCAAAATGGGATAGCAATGCAGGAAAATCTCCCTCAAGTATTGAGTTTCACGCAAAATATTAATTCTCACATTTATATCTAAAGGTTTTTCTTTTTCGACTGTTGATGACTTTCAATATTTATCAATTAAACACTGCAATTTTCTCTAGGACAGCAGCATGATGTAAAGGTCTGCTTTTGGGGCAGTGCAGGTTGGTAACTCTCCTAAATGTGTCGTAGGCTGAGATTTATGAATGAACCATTGTGCCCGCGGTGGATGCGCTCGAAGTCGACAAGTGATGTCTTTCTTTCTTCATTTTTGTAATTTACATTATTCATCAATCAACACACCTGGATTTATATGCGCCTACAAAAGTAAGCATATTTAGACGTGTCAAAAGCATTATCAGAGGTGGCAAAAGTATATCCTTTACTTAAGTAGAAGTACAGATACTACCAGATACTCTGGTAAAAGTTGAAGTACTGATTCAAATTCTTTACTCAAGTAAAAAGTACAGGCTCTGAAATGTACTCAAATAAAAAGTACCCATTTTAATTCTTAATATATTTAAAATAATCAACTTAACGTGGACCAATATTAACGTGCGGCTCCAATGCAGAACATCAGCTTTCAATGCCAGCAACACAACTGGAAACTTTTGACTCTTTTGAAACTTTTAGACTCTTTTGTCATAATATGATGTTTACTGACACATTATACATAATAGTTGTAACACAGAGCTCCTCTAACGCGGGTGGACGCAGCGAGCGTCTCTTCTATGTGTTGTTGTCCATCCATTTAGGTTGAGATCGCTCTTGATTTTGGGAACACGTGATGCAATGATGTAAAAAAAACCTGACAATTCCCCTCAAATGCAATAAAACTAAAGTAACGAGTCCCGTTTTGAACATGTAAGGAGTAGAAAGAACAGATATTGGTGTTTAAATGTAGGGAGTACAAGTAAAAAGTCGTCCAAAAAATAAATACTCAAGTAAAGTACAGATACCTGAAAAATCTACTTAATTACAGTCACTGGTTATTATCAAACGTTAAAAGGCAGCCCGACGAATCGACCCCAGAGCAACCGTTCACCGATGTTCGGGCGGCGGGAACAAACCAACGTTTGTGCGTCACGTCTCGGCCACGTATCTCTCGATGTAGTCACACTTCTGCTGTCAAACCGTCCCATATCGTTATTATTATTATTATTATTATTATTATTATTATTATTGCTGCTATCTGAAGAGAAGATAAGGTTCGCCAGCCTGCTGGGAGCTAACAGGCTAACTGCACTGTACGTTACAATACGATAACGATAACGATGCGCTTTACGAATTATTCAGCGACTGGACTCCGCCGGTGAAGTTCGTGTTTGTGTGCACCTGGTTTGACTGGGCGGACTGTATTGTGTTGTTTATTGTTGACTAAATAGCGCGAATACCGGTGTTGTGTCCAGGAGCTGGCGTTGCGCTGGAGCTAGCATCACAGAGCTAGCTGCTAGGTGCCGCTAGCCACGTAGCGCCTGTGACGTAGCAGCAGTAGTAGCGGCTTGCTAACCAACCGGCCCGACCCGTCCGACAGCTCCGGTAACAACATATCATGACATCTCGGAGGGTTTCCTGATCATTCATCGCCACCGTCGTCGTCGTCTGCCGGTGTCTCGTCATGGAGTAGCGGGTGATGAAGCGCATGGTCTGGGTGGTCTCCAGCGTCAACAGGAGGAGGATGAAGCTGCTGGTCGCCCTCGCGTTAGTCGCCTACATCGCCTGTGAGTACACAGTACACACTACACTACACGACACTACTGCAGTACTACACAACACATCAGCACTACACCAGTACTACACATACGCCGATAATCCCACGCCATACTACCCCCCCTAATACCACTTACATATTTTTGACCACTCTTGTGCCTACTGTCACCTGCCATGTCACTGTCAATAATACCACTGTTCAGAGTGGCCCTGTGTTATGAAGTACACGTGACAATAAAACACTATTTGACTTTTATTTGTTCACTCAAATGAGTACAATGTGTGGAGGGTAGTGATCTGGTATAACCTGAACCGCCACCCACCCACCCAGCCAGCCAGCCAGCCAGCCACCATGGCTTTGGCGTTGTTGTTGGTGACAGTGACAGTAAGACAGGACCATCATGAAAGGTGGCTTCCATGGGCACCTTTCTCCGGGGCTCCTGGGCTTTATGGAGGATTATTAATAACACGCCACGATCTATAGATAGACAGGCAACGACTGTACAGAGTTTCATGACGCAACTCAAGACCCATTTTTATGCCCTGCGTTTTACTAATTGATTTCACCTCTTTGCTTTAGTATTACTGGTTGAGACTCGTTTTATGTCTCTTATAATTTATCTGTTTCATGAAGCCTTGGTGTCTCTATTTTAGCTTATTTTATTTGTGGTGTTGTTGATGGTCTCCCTTGTTTGTTTAATGTAAAGCACTTTGAGCTGCATTCTATGTATGAAAGGTGCTATACAAATAAAGTATTATTATTGTTATTATTATTATATATCCTAATACCACTCGCTGCTATTCTGAAAACGGCCACTTAAGTCCTCCTGAAGTGTGCCAAGTATGTAAAATGTATGACAAAACAACTAACCATAAACTGATAGCAAGACTGGGAGGAGGTTGCAAAACAATCATATGAAATATGAGTCACTGAGTGGATGATGGAGAAGCTGCAGGGAGGCTGCATGGAGCATGCTTCTGCTGCTGGTGTAATAATGTGGTCTCCCGCCTTGGTGGATCCATTAGTCAACCCTCCCCTCCCTCCTGGCCCCTGCTAGGGACGGATAGGGCAGCAACAGGCATCAGGTGGGTTAGCCAGTCAGAAACACTGATGGAGAGGAATACATTATTGAGGGGAATGGGGCCCTATGTAACCATCGCTTTTGTATTGTATTTCTGAGAAGGATGAATGCGTTCGAATGAAATTCATGTGCTTGTAGCTTGCCTATGCAGGCAGTGGGGGTGTGTGGGGCTGGGCAGTTGTGATATGACCAGACCAGACCAGTATGGGGGGGGGGGGGGGGGCATAATGTTTTCTCAGCAATGATGCTTGACCCAGTTTGTTGGCTTTCAGAGACCAGGACACTAGACAACACATCCTCACTATGTGTGTGCGTGTTGTGTTCTGAACAACAAGGATTGCATTCTTATCGTCTTCGGTTTCAGGGCGTTCTTGGGTTTGTTATCGAAGCCACGTGGACCTCCTGTAGTTGTTAAGCAAACTAGCTGATCCACTTGTCAGCATCACGTGCCATATGCCCATTATATTAGATGAGGACAATATTGGCCCATATCATGTATACTAATTACTTTAGAGTTTTGTGTGAAGCAAACCTTGATGCAATAATAGGTCAGCCAAGGTTAGCAAAAATAAGGCTTTGAGCTGAGGTTCCAGTAAGCCAGTGAGTTTATGCACGTGTTATATTAACTACTACACTATATTACCATGTCAGAATGGCCTTTACATTTGCATTTAGGGCATTTGGAAGACACTTTTGATCAACTTTTTAGCGACTAACAATGTCGAAAGAGAATAAAACAACGATACACTAAGATTTGAATAGAACAAGTTTCAAACACTCATAATTGCTACGTTATTAAAAGAAGCTTCAATCATAGTTGCTATGTTATTACTTGGCCATAATTGCTTAGCTAGTAAGAACAATTAAAATTTCATTGTAATGCCTTATACATCTGTAAGAGGCAGTGGGCTATCCCCAACTCCAGAAGGTTTACATTTTTTAAATGTCTGTCGGGTTAAAATGATGACACACATAAGCTCAACAGATCCTCAGTGGTCCAATTACAGCAGATTCCTCACCAATGACGGGTTGACAAGAAGGCGTCTGTCTGTACAAAAGTCTCCTTCTGCCTCTTACCCGAGTCGTGCTGCTGAATATACAATGAACCAAAGGTCTGTGCTGGATTCCCCACACTGACAATGAACGACTGCGTCTTGTCAAGAGAGCACGGCAGCATGCTGAATTAGGCGGACTTCGGTTCGGTCTTGTGTATTTGGCTTGAGAGTCTTTCAACAGGCCGTCCCCAGTTGACAGCCTCGCTGGGAACACTGGGTGTCATTATTACCTCTCCTTTCCTTTCCTTTCTGTTGGTGCAATTGGTCCATATTCTGCACGGTGTGTAGCGGGGAGATTTCTAGGTATTTTCCTGTGGCTGGTTGTCGGGTAGGACACCATCGTGTGTGTGTGTGTGTGTGTGTGTGTAAGGTGTGTGTGTGTGTGTGTGTGTGTGTGTGTGTGTGTGTGTGTGTGTGTGTGTGTGTGTGTGTGTGTGTGTGTGTGTGTGTGTGTGTGTGTGTGTGTGTGTGTGTGTGTGTGTGTGTGTAGGACACCATCGTGTGTGTGTGTGTGTGTGTGTGTAAGGAGAGAGAGACAAAAAAATCATTCCTGAAATAATTACATGATCCAATTATCAATACGCCTGCTTTTATTGTAGCCTCTTATTGCTGGACACAATACACACACACACGCCAATAAAAGATCCCTTAATAGATCTCGAAGGGGAGAGTGTATATGATGTCGTCATGGTATCTGAACTGTTACATTTCCCATCTGAACATTTGCCCTTTGTTCTCTCTGTTACAGCTGTCTGGGGAACGTACACAAATATGAGGTAAGGTATGAGTTCATCACCAACTTTCATGTGAATCCATGATGCAGTCGCCTCTCTCTGACTCAATGTCCCGCCGGCAGCATTATTGATTGGCTATACATCACGGGTAAAAAATAGCCAATCTGTACTCCGTATTTGTGGGAGACACGTGGGAAAGAGGAACGCACGCAGAGTGAGATGCATCGCTGAGACGAGACGCTGCATGTTGCGCGAATGAAGCGCGCTTCAAGTTGCTTGCTTCACAAGCCAGAAAATATCTCTGCTCACCACCCTGGAAATCCATAGTTCATAGTTCGAGTCACTCTGGTGATCAGTAATATGCTCATTACCAATTCCTGTTGATCCAACGTAAACCAATCACATCGGTGTATCTGATATAGGCGGGCCAGAAGCGGGCTAAACAGATGATGACATCGCTGCGACGGAATCAGTCCGGAATCAGTTAGTAAACATTGCAAGATGGCTACTGGTCTGTTTACTACCGTCACGCCAACATGAAAAAGTCTTTCGGATATACTTGGTTTACCGGCAAATCTATCGAAAATGTTGACTGAGTATCTGTACAAACCAACTATTCTCATATTCTGCTTGCAAAAGTCGTTGAGTGGCTCCATTTCCATTAGGCTACATTTACGTCTCTCTGTCAAACTATTCTCCAAAACAAACTCGTTTCCGTCTCTCTGGATACGTCACCCCGTGTATTCTTCAGATTGGTCATAGTGTTATCCAATTGCCTGCAGTGATATTTTCAAACGCATTCTTGGTGCCGCCCCTCGAGTTGGGCCATTTTCATTACTCATTACCAGACCCTACAGCTTTCTAGATGTGGGTCTGGATTTCCAGGCTATGAAGTCACAGCAATCTATGAGAGAAACAGGAGCCGTCTCACAGGAGAGCATGCGGAACAACTGTGCTTTCTGCACCACAACCTGGTGCTGTTGAATTGGGAGTACTGAGGGGTTATTGGGGACGGGGACTTGGAGAGAAGGATTCAAATTTTAATTTAAGTTTTACTGGTTTTATTTATTTTTTACTTTTATTTATTCATTTTTACAGGAAGAAAACCTTTAGGGAGCTATTTAGTTAATTATTTTTATCTATTTAAAATTTTATTTCAGTTTATAAGAAATGTGCTCTCCCTGCACTTTATTTTTCAAAATATAATGTTGAAATGCTCTGTTTTCCAGCATTTAATTAAACATTAAAGTCATTTAAAGGATGTTTTGTGTTGGAGTTTGTGTTACTGTGAATAATTTTGACACAAAAAGTTTCATTTTTACTGCAAATGCATATCGGCTATCGGCCCCCTTGATTACTAATAATCGTTATCGGTATCGGCCGATAAAACCATATCGGTCGACCCCTAGTGTGTGTGCGTGTGTGTTGGACTGTATGTAGGATTAATGGGATGGGGAGGATGAAATGAGGGGGAGAGAGAAGAATATGCAGAGGTCTCGTGGAACGTAGCGTGCGTTGCTACGCTACAGCATGCGTCGCTGCGCTGTTGACTCTGGGCTAAAGTGATTATTTGCCCAGGCCTTACTGTGTGGAGCCAGCATGCTGGTGCCGGCCTGTTACATTCATTTTCTCTCCCCCTCTTGTGTGTTCCCTCCCTGTTGTAACCCGTGGCCCTAGGTCAATACAGGAGCACAGCGAGATGAAGATCGAGCAAAGAATAGACGAAGTAAGTACTTCTCCTTGGTTGTACTCCGTCATGTACAAGGTGACGTGATAGTTGCGCAGGAATTATGAGTAGGCCGAGATAGTTTACGACTTGAGCCTACTTTAAATTCATATCTTTTATTGCATCTTTTATCTGTATCGACGGTTTGCATCATACTATATCATCATGACAAATAAAGTTGAAAGCTGAACTTGTACCATGCGTTCACAGATAATGGTGTGTCTCATATATATATATATAATCTTTTAATGCAAATTTATACACGTCTGTACATCGTATGAACAGTGCATATCGCTTCTAAAAGATGTAAATGCAGGTTTTAATGAGGCCCAACCTGGGCTCGCTCCACAAGCCCCTCAATCCATTCTGACTCGCTGCGCCCTTATTCTGTCAAATGATCTTCTGCTGTTTAGGCCGTGGCACCCCTCAGAGAGAAGATCCATGACCTGGAGCTTAGGTAAGTATTCACCAGGGCTTCCATTAGTCTTATGCACACTGTATGCAGTAGGAATACATGTTACATACATACAGTACATACGTGTGTGTGCGGGGGCAGAACATCAAACTGCAAACTGCAAAACTCTAAACGCTTTTATTTCTACGCAAGCACAAACGTGTCATTGCCTAAAAGACCCTTGAATTTACCCAACAACCACTAATCATAACAATCATTCAAATGGAGCCCTTGTGCTAAAACAATGATTCCTTTCATCTATTTATTGTCGTGTGATATTTGTTTTATAGTATTATTTGTATTGTCAACCAATCAATGCCACTTGTATCCCCAAGCGAATGCTTCCGATATATCGCCCGATATGTCACTCGATATGTCGCCCGATGCGCCGTCCGATGTGCCGTCCGATGTGCCGTCCGATGCCTCGTCCGATGTGCCATCCAATGTGTTGTCCGATGTGCCGTCCGATGTGTTTTCGCTGACAGCTGACCAAACAGAGCATGTCTGCCAGGAGGATTGCCAACCCGTGTTTGCTCCTCGATTCCCCGAGATTGTCACATTCTGAGCAAATGTGTAGCGAAAGCCCTTCTAGACTGTGAGCCAAAGCACTCAGCATGTCACTCAGGATGTTGACTGCTGTTGTTGGCTTTGCCTGCCCACTTGTGTCACCAGTGTAACTACTCTGACCGTTTTCCTAATGTGCCAGTGAATCCAAAATTGTGTAGTTTTTTTTCAGTTTTGCTTTAAACATCTTGAAAAGATAATGCCGAAATTCAGAAAAAAACATGTAAAATCGTTAGTTTTGGCCAGTCTTCGATGAACACTTTCGGTAAATAATATACAAAGCGGCAGCAGTAGTAAGCTAACGTTTTCGTGTTTAGCCAACTAAACACGAAAACAACTTGTCAGTAGATGAGTCTTGGTTTATCTCCTGGATGTTCTTAACATAACCGTACATCTCTACTCTTTCAGTTTTACCCAGAAATATCCTCCCGTGAAGTTCCTGTCGGAGAAGGATCGGAAGAGGATTCTGGTACGTTCTAACCACGAATCACCTTCTACCGCTTATTGTAGACTCACTCTGTCTTCATTAGCCCTCTGACAGTCTGCCCTGTCTGTCCTTGCTCTGCTCTCGCTGTAGACCATCCACAGCCATCCCATAATATAAAAATTATGTATTTTTCTCCTCTTTCTTCTCCATTCCATTCATTTTGTGCACTAGTAATGAGATTCCTCTTCATTACTAGTGCACACTTGAGTGTACACGAGAGGTAGACACACTATAGAGGAACAATAAATAATCGTAGGCCAAGACTAGAATTATTTATATGGACAAAACCAGATATATCCAGCATACATCTGGAAGGACACTCCCACATATGATAAGCCGGAGATTCTGAAATGGCTTGGGATGGCTCATCACACTCACACCTGGTGGCGTAATAGGAACCCTGTAAGAGTTACACCCCCGCTAGTCTGGGATCCTGTCTGTTTATTTTTGTGTACATAGCATGTGCTCACCTTTTATGACTATTTTCTTTCACAAACAATTTACACAATGTTTGCTTTCACAAACAATTTTCACAATGAGGTTTTTGCTAAATAATCATCAGCAGTGGCGGGCCGTGCATTTCACACCAAGGCCTTCACTGGTGTCCTACATGAACTAATCCACCTCTTAATGCCATCATTATGACTCCACGGCTATAGAATCCATCAATATTACACAGAAATGCAGTATAACAGGGCGTTAGCAAGACAAACAGGTATGAGCATCACAAACAGGTATCTCATGTAGCAAGAGAGAATGCCATTACTAAAAGCAAGAAACCCAATTAGGACAATTCAACAAGTCTCTTTTCACCAGTGGCGGGCCGTGCATTTCACATCAAGGCCTTCACTGGTGTCCTACATGAACTAATCCACCTCTTAATGCCATCATTATGACTCCACGGCTATAGAATCCATCAATATTACACAGAAATGCAGTATAACAGGGCGTTGCATCACAAACAGGTATCTCATGTAGCAAGAGAGAATGCCATTACTAAAAGCAAGAAACCCAATTAGGACAATTCAACAAGTCTCTTTTCACCAGTGGCGGGCCGTGCATTTCACACCAAGGCCTTCACTGGTGTCCTACATGAACTAATCCACCTCTTAATGCCATCATTATGACTCCACGGCTATAGAATCCATCAATATTACACAGAAATGCAGTATAACAGGGCGTGCATCACAAACAGGTATCTCATGTAGCAAGAGAGAATGCCATTACTAAAAGCAAGAAACCCAATTAGGACAATTCAACAAGTCTCTTTTCACTGTAGCCACAGCTGCCATACATACATCATCTCTAGCAGAAGCATCAATATTAACCTAATTAAATAACAAAATATTAAAACGTTTAAATAAAATGCATTACTCACCAAAACTACTGATTATTTGTACGCAAAGTCCATCCTCCTTTCATTCCTCAAGAAGAGTTCGATTATTCTGTTGTACAGTTTATCTGTGCATTTCAGTTCCAACAATAAGTCCCTTTCTATGGCCATGGAGGCTAATGCTGAAAGTCGAGTCTGGCCAGTCGTGTTTCTGGAGTAAGGTTGTTAAAACAGCTATTAAATCTACTCGCAAAATATTTTAGTTTGTGCCGGTGGCTATAGATGCTTTGCTGGCTCTGACTAGTACCTCTCTGACCATCCAATCAAAGGACGTGAAAATGCCGACGTTACTGGACGCCTGCTAGATGGCCTCGGTGTTGCCAACTCGAAATCTGATTGGTTAAAGCAACAGCGTCATTGCCACTTACTTTAAGCTACAGACGCCAGCACTATCGATTCTGAAGGCGTCAAGGCAGATTTCTTTGACCCTAGCAACACATGATGGCTGAAATGTGATTGGATAAAAGCTCTAACATAAACATACACCAGTGGAAGCAGCGCAACCAAGAGAAAGGCTATGAAATGAAGAGAATAGACTATTGGAAATAATTTAATACATATTCATGGCAAAAAATATATTAAAACATAAGTCAGTGATTCTGATAGTGTTTAGGCCAGCAGAGAAGGCTGATCATCAGTACTGTGGATATAATGACTCAATGGCAAATAATAGAACAGCTAGAACAGTCTGGCAGGGTTCAGAAATTCAAATTACATCACTTTACTGTAATGCTGCCTTTAAAACCAAGAAAAGGCAACACTTATCATGATATTACGATGTCTAGTTTCATATAATAATATCCATTTGCGATTACGATCTCCCTGCCCTACTTTGGGCACTGAGAAAAACTGAGTAGCGATTGTAGTGATGATTGTATCCGAGTGGGACCTTGTGCTTTCAGTCAAGCTTACATGTGCTTTAAAGAGACTCATTGGCAACAACTTCTAAAAGAGAACACAGAAAGTTGAAGTCTGTGTAATGTTACTGTGGAAGTGAATCATAAAGCTGACACACCTGCAGATCACGGGCGGGGCGGGCTTCGTGGGCTCCCACCTCACCGACAAGCTGATGATGGACGGCCACGAGGTGACCGTGGTGGACAACTTCTTCACGGGCCGGAAGAGGAACGTGGAACACTGGATCGGCCATGAGAACTTTGAGCTCATCAACCATGACGTGGTGGAACCGCTCTACATCGAAGGTGAGCAGAGGTCACGCGGGTTCTGGTGAGTCACACCTGGCCTGGGTCCACCTGGCCAGATGGACTGGTAGAACCGGGCTAGGTCTGATCACATAGGTTCTGGTGGTTCACACCACAGGGTAGGTCTACCTCACCAGATGGACTGATAGAACCGGGCTAGGTCTGGTCACATGGGTTCTGGTGGTTCACACCACAGGCTAGGTCTACCTCGCCAGATGGACTGATAGAACCGGGCTAGGTCTGGTCACATGGGTTCTGGTGGTTCACACCACAGGCTAGGTCTACCTCGCCAGATGGACTGATAGAACCGGGCTAGGTCTGGTCACATGGGTTCTGGTGGTTCACACCACAGGCTAGGTCTACCTCGCCAGATGGACTGGTAGAACCGGGCTAGGTCTGGTCACATGGGTTCTGGTGGTTCACACCACAGGCTAGGTCTACCTCGCCAGATGGACTGGTAGAACCGGGCTAGGTCTGGTCACATGGGTTCTGGTGGTTCACACCACAGGCTAGGTCTACCTCACCAGATGGACTGATAGAACCGGGCTAGGTCTGGTCACATGGGTTCTGGTGGTTCACACCACAGGCTAGGTCTACCTCGCCAGATGGACTGATAGAACCGGGCTAGGTCTGGTCACATGGGTTCTGGTGGTTCACACCACAGGCTAGGTCTACCTCGCCAGATGGACTGATAGAACCGGGCTAGGTCTGGTCACATGGGTTCTGGTGGTTCACACCACAGGCTAGGTCTACCTCGCCAGATGGACTGGTAGAACCGGGCTAGGTCTGGTCACATGGGTTCTGGTTCTAACCTGGTTATTCTACCAGTCCATCAAGGAGGTCTTTCCGGTCCCTTTCTCAAGACAGTCCTTTTGCCGTAAGCGGTTGATTGGAAGCCATGCCTTGATGGACAACACCTTCAGCCAATCAGATTTAACGTAACGTCACCAACAGAGCAGACTGATGAATAGAGCTTTATTCAAATCAGGACGCCATAGGAAACCTCTAAATGGTGTTATCAAACCTCCCACGTCTCCAACGGCAACGGGCGAGGACCAAGGCCAGTCTCTACAAGGAAATAATAATTTTATAAACACAAATAAATGACTGTTATCACTCCGACGACAAATACGTTGTGAATGATAAATAAGCGAATGACGCTTGCTGTGCTGCGTGCTGGGAAACGCTAATTAAAATCTTATTATACATTTTTATATATCCCCTCGCCCCCCGTGAGATGGGCAAACTGCATGCTTCCAATTATTCTCCATTAATATTTATTTTTCTTCTCCCTTATACATTATTATTATTATTACACCCAGACATATGTGCTGATAAATCCCACCAGTGGCATAATAAATTGTCTCCCTTTCATGCGGACCAGCAGGGTGCCATTGTCTCTGTGGGGTGGGGACGTTTAGAGCGACACCCTGCCTGTTGCTGGTCGCTTTGGAGGGGAAAAACAACACTTTTCTTGTCCTCATAGAAGCTCCCTCCCTTGTGTTGCTTCGATGTTCGGCCCACATGCATTAATGGACAAAGAAGTGTTTACAGGTTTCCTGGTCACAGCAAAAAGACGAAGGTGAAGCTAAAGCTTCCAGGGAAGAGAGGGGAGTTGTTGATGTGGTGAGGAGGGGAGGCAAGGAGGGAAAGGGAGGAGGGGGGGAGGGAAGGGGGAGGGGTGGAGGTAAGGGGAGGAGGGGAGGGGAGAGGAGTGCTACCTGCAGGGACACACAGGAAGTTAGCCAAACTGACAACATCAATTGGAGCGCCTTTATAATCTAATGTCCTGGTTGGGTGTGGTTCCACATTAACCGCCATGTTTTGGTCCCTGCCCAGAGACCAATGAGCCAAACCCAACTCTCTGGGCTCTGTTTATTGGCCACTTAAGGGATTTCTGATGCTTTAAGAATGCAAACAATTATCGTCCAAGTATGCTGTGTGCACCGGGAATGGTGCCACAATGTCAGCTCTGGTACCAAATGTTGAAAGCATATTTTTTAATTGACATTTCAATGACAATTTAATTGAATTTCTCGCTAATATTTGCTCACGCCTCATATCCAAAACCAGTTTGTCCTTTTCTTATAACGACTAATTACGAATGACATATCCAAACAGTGACTAAACATGAATTGCCAATAAACTGAGCCAATCTGTCAGTCAGGGCATTGTTCGGGGCTCCTCCTAGCTAAGTGTACCTAACCCTAACTGCTCCTGAAGTGTTGGTTGTTACCTTGCATGGTTGACACCGCCGTCGGTGTATGAATGGGTGAATGTGAGGCAATACTGTAAAGCGCTTTGAACAAAATTGCTATATAAATGCAAACCATGTACCATTTAAATGTCATTTTTCAAGGGTCAATGAGAATGTTAGGCCCCCAACTGCCCTGGTCCTCCAATAGACAAGGTTCTGGATGTGACGCCTGTCCCTGGCAAGCAGTAGACATCACTTTGGGTCATTGGGATTTCGGAGGCCACTTTGAACGGAAAGTGCGGGGTGGTGGGGGGGTGTTGTTTTTGAAGAGCTCCTCACTGCAGACAGGTTCAGGTCACCACAGGGGGGGTGGGGGGAAATGTTTGAAGGGCCTTCAACTCCAGTTGATGATAGTGAATCAGGGAAGTGGTTGGAGGTGACTGGAGGGCTCTAATGGAGGACCAGCAGACCCTCCATCTGAGGGCAAACACTGCAGGAAGTAGACAGTTCGTGGAGGGTGCGGAGAGAAGCCAAACAGGAGAACGAAAATTACTTTTTGTTATTTAAATGAAGTCAATTATGATTGTCAAGACGGTCATCTGACTGTGTATTATACAGTGATCCCTGTTTTTGTCAAACCGGATTTTTTTTAAAAGCCCTCTGTCTGGGTGTGTCTTCCATCTGCATCACGTGCATTTAATTAACGTGTCACCACAACGTCACTATAAGGGTGTGTGCTTGCTTGCTTGCTATATAGGTTCTATAACTAAGCTATATAGGAACTATAACTAATAATCAGTGCATTCTGAGCTTGAGACAATAACAATCAGAAACTAATATTATTTATAATCATAATTAAACATTGTACACATTTTAAAAAGCTATGAAATATATATATTTATATTATATTATATTATATTTAATTATCCGCGCTTACATGTCACTTTGTTCCATTTTTCCGTAAAATCTGTCCCGACTCAAATATAAGAGAAATCAGCCCAAAAGCTGTTCTACACAACAGAGAGTCGGGGAAGCTCTTGTGTTTTAACTTCAACTACAACCTGCTAGAACTAACATTAGTTTCTGATTGTTATTGTCTCAACCCACGGAACTCAGAATGCACCGATTCTTACTTCTAGTACCTTTTTAATGGCTGGTTTAACCTTTACTTTTCTTCACCTTTACTTTTACCGTACTTACTAGGTACTATATTACTAATTGTTCAGAGTTGTTTTTTTATTTATGTTTATAAGATTACTGTTCAGAAGACAACTTTTTGCTGTACTTCTAGGTACTATTACTAATTGTTTAGAGTTGTTTAGAATTTGTTTAGAGTACTGCAGGAGTGAATGGGGAGTAAGCATTCCATTGTACTGTACTTACATATGGCAATAAAGAAATCTTGAGTTTATTCCATGACCCTGTGTGTGAATAGTCTGCCTATGTGTCTCTCCACAGTGGACCAGATCTACCACTTGGCCTCTCCAGCCTCCCCTCCTAACTACATGTACAACCCCATCAAGACCCTGAAGACAAACACCATAGGGACCCTCAACATGCTGGGTAGGTCTCCTCGCTCGGTGAGTCCCATAGCTGCCACCGGGGGTGCAGAAACTGCCCCGCGACACACCTGGCAGAACATGACTCATTAGCTGTTGGCTGTGTGTGCCGGTATATGTAATTCTGATGGATGGATTATTTTAATCCTTAAATTGACTCATTCAAAAAGGGCTGGAGTGTCCTACAATCTTATAATAACTAATTTAAAACCCACACACGTAGGCCTGTCGCGATAAGCAATAAATCAATGAATCGCATGATAAATTAAAATGAGCTCGATAATTTTGCCGGCCGTGATAATCCCATTTGCATGCTTGTTTGTTTTCCTCGTCTCTCTCTCTATCAAAGAGACTGGATGACAAGAGTTTTCACTCCGGTGCATCGGTCTCGACTGACCCCCCCTCCTTAGCGTAATAAGGAGTAAACCCTTGTGTCGTGTCAGTCACTAGTCAGCCGCATGGTCTCTGTGTGGGGAGGCGGACCCCTGGCGTTACACAGAGTGCAGCATGATAGCCCCGTGAGGAGTAGCAAGCCAGAGAAAAGCCAGTTTCAGTGTTAAATATTCTTTAGAAATAAAAGTTTATTAATCTTTGAAAGGGTGTAATTTGTTATCGTGACAGGCCTACACACACGTCATCATATCTTCCCCACGTCACGCTCAAATAACACATTATATTCTCACGTTATTTTTCCTTAGCCTTTGCTGCATTTTTGCCTACTGGGTGACTATGTGTTTATGAGGGAGGGGGAGGAAGGCGGAGGGGGCCCTAATCTCAGCGGTTATTTAAACGGTGTACAATGCGTCATCTTTTAGTTGTCATGGGAACGTGAGCAAAGTCTAACCAGGCCGGAGAGGGGGACTATTTTGTTTGTCAAGACAATGGGTCGATGTGTTGTCGGAGGGGACTGTGGTTTGTTGTAAGTTGGATGGGCGGACAGGCAGGTTAATTGGAGTGATTACTTCATTGACGCACCCCTGATTTCCAACTCTGTGTGGACACGCTTACATGCGAGCAACAGAGCTGAGGCACAATTTGGCTTGATTATTGCTATTGTTTCCTAGCAGGCGTGTTCTGTGCTTGGTCAGTAGTCTACAATGCGTGTGTGCGTGTGCAAACTGCAACCAGAGGAACAGAACCTTTGCCAGGTTCAAAGTTCCTTACATGGAAATCTATCACTGCTCTGACCCCTGACCCCACGGGGGGTGTCAGTCAGCTCTGTGTCTTGTCTGCAGACTCACTGACTCTTCCCTGCTGTCTCCTTACAGGCCTGGCTAAACGGGTGGGGGCAAGACTCCTGCTGGCCTCCACGTCTGAGGTGTATGGAGGTAACACGCACGTGCACACACACACACGCACGCACGCACCTGTTCTAACACAGTATCACATCAAACACAAGTACCGATGGTGGTGGTGAATATTTCAGATGGAGGCACATCTAATCCTGTTCTGCGGTGATACTGATGCCCTAACCAACACCCTGCTAGGGATTCCTATCTTGTCTGATGATGATTTTCCGTTTGCATAGAGGTGACCTTCTGTGGCATGATTCGTAATAGTATAATACGTGTGTGAGGTACGGCCCTTTTTGCCTGGAGTCAAATGGATCACAAAAGTCCACCTCAACCTGTTTTCCATGTTTTACCTGCCCTGATCCTGATCCTGAACCCATGCTCCGTGTGTTCGTCCAGACCCGGAAGTCCACCCCCAGAACGAGGAGTACTGGGGACACGTGAACCCCATCGGGCCACGGGCCTGCTACGACGAGGGCAAGCGGGTGGCAGAGACCATGTGCTACGCCTACATGAAGCAGGTGGGTCCGCCGCCATGTTGGCCATGCTGAGGTTTTGTTTGTTTGTGTTAAATGTAGCTCTCCAGGTGTAGCTCTCCAGTTGTTGTAGCTCTCCAGGTGTAGCTCTCCAGTTGTTGTTGCTCCAGGTGTAGCTCTCCAGGCGTAGCTCTCCAGGTGTAGCTCTCCAGTTGTTGTTGCTCCAGGTGTAGCTCTCCAGGTGTAGCTCTCCAGGTGTAGCTCTCCAGGTGTCTCTCTCCAGTTGTTGAAGCTCTCCAGTTGTTGAAGCTCTCCAGGTGTAGCTCTCCAGCTGTAGCTCTCCAGTCGTAGCTATCAGTTCCTGATGACGTTGTCTTGAGGTTTTCCCACGGTGACACAATTTCACGGTAAGGTTGAGTTCTAGAAAGATTTCTAAACCTCATTTAAGTTTCAGTTTTTACCCTGGCTTTTGCATGTGAACGGCAGCATAACAGAACGTTTGTTGAAGGGTTCATTCATCACCTTGGAGGACATTGTTCACTTGTTGTTCACAAAACGTGGTGTTGTGCATTAACAAGGTCCGTGTTGTGGCGTTCCCTTCACAACTCGAGTGCAATCTGCATTTATGTTTACATGCATTATAATCTGGTTAGAAAAGTGCCACATGTTGTCTCTTCTCAAGGTGTGTGTGATCGTGTGTTTTGCTCACGCGCCCTTGTTCACGTAGAAAACAGGAAAGGACACGTGTTTCATCTAAACGGGCTACAGGTGCCTTCCGGTTACACTAGACTTACCGTGGTAGCCCTTCAATTACACCAGCTCACAGGCTACATAGCATGCAGGCACTCTCACTGTACTGTACTGCACTGGTCAATTATCATTTATCATTATACTTTATCATCACATGTTGCTGCTACTATCTACTACCTTTCATCATTATGTGCAATATTCTTAATATTCTTTATATCATGTGCAATACTTCCTCTTACTATTATTATTATTATTATTATTATTATTATTATTACCCTTTTATTACACTTCAATTATCTTATCTTGCCCATATATTTTTATAATCTGTTCTTTTATTTTTATTATTCGACTGTTTATTTCTCTATTTTATTCCATTGCTATGCAACCTGGCACAAGAATTTTCTTCGTGATAAAGTTCTATCTTATCTCATCTGATCTCTCTCTTATCTTTTAATACATTTTTGCACCAAGAGCCATAGCATTGCTACTTTACTAGTAGCGTTCTACTTTTTAGTTTTACCTATTTTTCGACTTGGGTACTATATTACAAATTATATTACGAGTTGTTTTCGTATTTATGTTTCTATTTATGGTTTAGAAGAAAACTGGATTTGTCCTTTCTGCCGGCCTGACAGACGCAAGCCTTTGACGATTACGTGCAATTGCTGCCAGCCGCCTTTCATTTAGGTGGCTGATATTTCTTTATCTCGTGGCATTTTCCGCTACCACAGAATTTTTTTTTTTTCTTTGGCCGTCGTAGAGCTGTGATGAAAGGCACACGGCTGTCAGTGTCTGTCAGATATGTGAGCCGACCCGTCACCTGTTCTATCTGCTGCGGATAATTTTAATTGAAATTCATTGACATTTTAGAATGTGATCAGTGATCACATCTGCGTGATCACTGATAGCTGGGTGGGGTGGGAGAGGGGTGGGTGTTGCCTGCCTCTACACTAGGAATGTACAGTAGATTGCCATACTTTTGCCTTCGCCACATAATTTGTCCCACAATGAATCTACTTCCTTTTAAATTTGTAAATAAACGTATAAAGAAATAACTATCATAAATCAAAAGCGCATTTCGTTAATGCTCAGAGATGGTTCAACGCAACCCGATTTTGTCTTCTCATTGCATGTTTCCATACACGTGTGTGTGTGTGTCCTGCGTGTGTTCGTCCATGTGTGTCCGTCTTCCATCATGCTGTCACCATGGTCTGCCTGCATTACATGACTGTGCCGTTACATGTGACGTGTCTCGGCCTCGTTCCCCATGCGGCCTCTCCCCAGTGAATTCATGTGTACACTGCACTCTGTGGCTGTTACCATTGACTGCCATTTGACACCGTGTCGATGGTTATGGGATGTCGTTTGGCCCGAGCGGGGTCAGGTGAGAGCTGCTTGTTGTGGTGCGGGGTGGAGGCAGACAGGCGTGTATCTTAGGGTCTTTGTGTCAGCAGGAGGGCTTGAGGCTGTAGGATACTGTGGCCCCTGATGGGCTTCCACACCCGACCTGAAGGGTTCTGGGCTCGAGCCCTGACGTCCAAAAGAGAGATGAAGTTTAGATACTCTCAGATTTGAACACGTGCCAGAGGATGATGTTTTTGTGTACAGATATAACGTTTAGCGGCTGCTCCTCTGCGTCGAAAGGAGTCAGCTGAGGTGGTTCGGGCATCTGATTATGATGCATCCCGGTCTCGGACGGTTTTCCGGGCACGCCCGACTGAGAGGAGAACCCGGAGAAGACCCAGAACCCGCTGGAGGGATTATATATCATCTGGCCTGGGAACGCCTCGGGATCTCCCAGGAGGAGCTGGAGAGTGTTGGTGGGGAGAAGGAAGCCTCCAAAGAAGTTTCCACATCACAGTTCTTCAGTGTTTCATGTTGTCATGGCCGACAAGGATCCTCTCCTACCCCAGCAGTCAGCCAGCCCAGCTGAAGCCTCATATTGTCTTGGACCCAAACTACTTGCTTTTCCTCAGAAAAATAATTAATAATTTTGAGCTGAATGACGTGACGGGAAAAATGATAACGAGTGTTGAGCGTGGAGATTTCTGCAAATGGAATGACTTACTTACTTACTGACATTAACGAATTTCTATGCCTCTTTTTTGATTAAATAACTTTTTTTTTAATATTTTTTAAAGCTAAAGACTTTTCTAAATGGACGGCAACCACACATCGCTACGAGGTGGCGAGCCAAGTCCAGGGGTTAGCGACGACTCCCGGGGTTAATTATCCCCTTAATTAGCTCCCACCATTTTGTTTGTTGTTTTGATTGATCAATTTGTGTGTGTGTGTGTGTGTGTGTGTGTGTGTGTGTGTGGGACCCCCAGGAGGGTGTGGAGGTTCGGGTGGCGAGGATTCAACACGTTCGGCTCCAGGATGCACATGAATGACGGACGGGTCGTCAGCAACTTCATCCTGCAGGCTCTCCAGGGGGAACCGCTCACGGTACGACTTACGACCTAGTTGGGTAGCGGATTAATTTAAACGTGACGTTAAACTCAAGTCGACCTGGGTGTGCATTATAAGGAAGAGACGCACACTTGATCGACCATGGTGTAAAATATAACATAGAATATACGTGTACATGCAGTACACAAAACGACTAGTCTAACAAGAAGATAATTAATGAGGTCAACGGACTTAGTGATAATGATGATGCTAATAATAATATAAATTAAGAGACGGTAAGAAGAATCAAGGGCTTCAACCAACGTGACTTGTATATAAATATAAATATGTTCGATTCAATGAGTCTCCTGTGTGGTTCCAGGTGTACGGCTCAGGATCCCAGACCAGGGCCTTCCAGTACGTGAGGTGAGTCCATCGGATCAATGTCCCGACTGCCTGTCTGTCTGTCTGCCTGTCTGTCTGTCTGTCTGTCTCTTTGTCAGACAGATCTCACCATCAAAGTTTCCCTCCACGGGGCTACGAGTGCTGTTCTGTAGAGACTGAGGGGAGAGGACGGGCACATCCTCCTCTCCTCCCTCCCTCCCTTCCGTCCCTCCTTATGTCTAATTGGCTTATCGACACGTTCTGCTAATTGAGGGCGAGGTGTTTGCAAAGCAGCAGCACCGTGTCCAGCAGCACGTTGTCTTTGTCGAGCCAACGAGGTATGAAAAGGCCTCGTCCTCAACGCACAGCCGTGAATGGCTTGTTTGAGAGCCCCCGGCCCCTCCTCCCCATGACAGAGTATATAATAAGCAGTGCGTGCGTATCGATTAGCATGCTGTACATTAATGTGGTGATTCAATGCTGCCATTTTTCATTTGCAGCGTGATGCTCTGATCGCTCTCTCGTGCTCGCTCTTTCACTCTCTCTCACTCTCACTCTCGGCCTTCGCTTTTGCTCGCTCTTAGCTCTCTCTTACTCTCGATATCTCTCTCGCGCTCTCTTGCTCTCTCTCTCGCTCTCTCTCTCTTGCTCGCTCTCGCTCTCTCTCTCTTGCACACTCTTGCTCTCTCTCGCTCTTGCGCTCTCTTTCTCTCGTCCAGTGTGTGTGTTCTGTAGCATGGCCACAGCACTGCGCTGCTATGGCTAAATGCATCTCCCCTTTTGTTGTGTCGGCCGTCCAATCGACAGCCAGCCTGCGCTGAATAGATTATTATGGAGAACGTTGGCAGTGGCGGCAGTGGGAAAACAAATGAAAAGATTGAAAAGTGAATGAAAACAATGAGAGATCATTGTGGCATGATCCAGATTTGGGTGGGGGGGGGGCAGAAAGTGGAGGATAATCAGCCTCCGTCAACTCACGTCCGTCACCTTGAACAGTAGACATCTAAAGGTCCCCATAAACGAGGAATGGAGAGCTTTCCGCGTCGTTTAAAAAAGCACCCGACCCTGCAGCTCAGCTCAACAACACAGTCAACACGTGAGGAGTCTTTATCTCACTGCACCGCCTGCATGTCTGGTTTAATGGTAACGCTACCCTGCAGTGGAAAAGCACCGGTACCTCCCAGCACGGTACCTCCACAACCCCCTGCTGTCATCCAGTCTTATCAGCTGCGCTCTAGCGGTGCCAGTTTGCGTTTAACTTTACTCCTCGCATCCAAGAACAGTATACAAATGTGTGTTATTCTGAAATGCATCCATGAAAGATGCATACACACAGCTGTAGGCTGCAGACTACCAGCTCCTCTGCCAGACACGTCCGTCCGTAGTCCCTCCGGCGTAGTGTCTTAATTAGGCCTGCGATTGGTCCTCGCCTGGCCGGCGGACGGACCAATCAGAGGCTGCCGTGGTTCTAGGAGGCGGGATCACTCTCGGGTTCATTTAGATGTTTCATAGAATGGTTTATTTGAGTTTGTGTGGTTGTCATGTGGTACATGAGAAAATAAACCGATGTGAATCGATAGCGGTGTGGGTGCATTGCAGTAGAGGGCGCCCTTCATCATTTCAACATGTGCTCCCAAAGGTGGCATCCGACTTAGCAGAAGTAGAAATAATACACAGATCCACTGCCCGGGTCTTTATCAGAGGAACGGACGCATCCATCAGCATACTGCCTTGGTGGCAAAGGTCCCGACGTTAAGGACTCAGGGTGTCGTCCGTCAAGGCATGACTGGCTTCAAATGGACTGGACTCTCTGGGCCCTGCAGGAAGATGAACTGGTGGTGGTAGAACCAGGCTGAGCTCAATGACTCACAGGGACCCCCACCTGCAGCTAGCGGCCCCCTCTCCATGATCACTCACTGTGGGTTTAGCTCTGGCACACAAATACACACACTGGCACATACACAGACACACGCACACACAGTCCAGAGTCTGCGTGGCTCTGTGGCCATCTGCGCCCTGTTCATATTAGTCACGACGGACGGGAATCGACCGCGACAAACACCGCATCACCCATCTCAGGTGTGCTCGCCAAATGAAACTAACCACCAATTTGAAACTCAGAAAGCCATTGTAGCCCCTGTAACCACAACAGAGGACTAGTATGCATCTGGTAACGACCTGCTGCGCTGGTGTGCAGGATGCGTAGGTCTGCCCATGGTACCGCCCAGCATGTGAGGCTGCTGCTGATGGTTGGTTACTATGAGAGGCTCCATCGTTGGAAGATCGTCCCCTGCGTCTGCCCCAGAGCCGTTAAAGTAGCTGCTAACCCCCCCCACCACCCTGCCTTCCCACTGCCCGGCCACTCGGAGGCAGGCTGGAGTCCAGAGCCTGGGGAGAGAGAGGGCTTAATGAGGAGCCCAGGAGCTCCAGCCGCCCCCCCCCCCACTCACCCCCCCCGGAACCAGGAGGTCCCGGGTGACCCAGACCCGCCTGTTTGGCCATCTGCTCTCCTCGCTCTCTCTCCTCCAGGGAGCCTTGCACGCTCCAGGAAGGACCTCAGAGGAAGGCCTGTTGTCTCAGAGCAGCTCTCCTTTCAGAAAGCTCGTTTGTTTTCATTAATTATAATTTATACAGCATGATGTGTACGCTTGGCCGAGCAAGGAGCATCATGTGGTTAATGTGCATTTTAAGGGCGAGTTGCAAGGAAGTTTTCTCTTTTAGTGGATCTCAAGTTGGTGAAGCATGAAAACATCTTGTATAAATCATTTTTTTTTTAATGTATTTTATTCTCTCTTTCTCTCTCCCAGTGACCTGGTGAACGGCCTGGTGCTTCTGATGAACAGTAACATCAGCAGTCCAGTCAACCTGGTGAGACACACACACACACACACACACACACACGCATGGGATGCAAGCATGATTGGTCCACCAGACGCAATGAGTATAAACGGGAGGGGGGGGGGTCATTGGGCTGCCCTCGGCTGTGGCTCTGCTCATACATGTCTGATGCATGCTGACGAGTCCGTTAACGAAGCCTATTTGTCTCCCAGGGGAACCCCGAGGAGCACACCATCCTGGAGTTCGCCCGCCTCATCAAGAGCCTCGTGGGTAAGGACGAGTCGTCCGCCTGCTGCTGTTCTGATCCGATCTCTAACAGTATCGGTCCACCTCCACCCTCCGTTAAGGCCTCTGTATGCTTCTTCCGAAATGCGTCGGAAACCGGCTTCTGACGTTTCTGTTCGGAAAAGTCACTCTCCGAATCCGGTGTATCCGGTGAAAAGCCCTCCCTGGCCCCGGCCCCCCTCCTCCTCAGCAATAGGGTAAACTAGTGGGTGTATGAAGGGGGGGACGGGCCTTGGACAGCCTCCTAATACTCTAGTACCACCCCCCAATATCGGCCAGTTCTGTGGAACTTATACGAGGTAGAAGTCGGATTCGGGCGATTTTGTTCTGATCTCGGAACATACAGCATACAGAGACATTTAATATTCGCTTACGTGTCTGTCTGTTTCTTGTACTTGTGCTCATCGACGAATCGCGGTCGACTACCCCGCGAAACATCGATGTTTTGAGTGACACTTATAATGTTGGTGTTTTAAGCCCCCTGTATGTCTCTGTCGCCCCCTAGTGAGCCGGAGTCAGATCCAGTTCCTACCGGAGGCGCAGGACGATCCCCAGAGACGGCGGCCGGACATCCGCAAGGCCAAGATGATGCTGGGCTGGGAGCCTGTGGTATGGCAGCCTGCCCCTCCTCCTGCTCCTGCTCCTCCTCCTGCTCTTCCTCCTCTTCCTGCTTCACTTCCTGCTGCTCCTCCTGCTCCTCATCCTCCTCCGCCTCATCCTCCTCCTGGTCCTGCTCCACCTCCTGCTCTTCCTCTTGGTCCTGCTTCTCCTCCTCCTGCTTCACTTCCTGCTCCTCCTCCTCCTCCTCCTCCACCTCATCCACCTCCTCCTCATGCTCCTGCTCATCCTCATCCTCCTCCTGCTCGTCCTCATCCTCATCCTGCTCGTCCTCATCCTCATCCTGCTCGTCCTCATCCTCCTTCTGCTCCATCTCCTCCTCCTACTCCATCTCCTCCTCCTGCTCTTTCTTCTCGCCACGGCAACAGCTGTGCAAGACTTAAAGTGCCAGGGAACCATAAATCGTGTTTTTTTTATTTGCTAAATCTAAGATCTCCGGTGATCTTAAAACAACGGCTGTTTTGACACCGTTACTAATAGCTTCATGCAGAAAAGTCTGCGTGTAAAGTCAATTATGTGTTTCTGTGTGTGTACATGCGTGTCTGTGTGTGTCACGCTCATATACACGGATAACGCATAACCGACTCAACGGCGTTTATTAGCTTGAGAAAAAAGTACCTCTGAGTAGCCGTGTGTCGTAACCATGGAGACAGCGTCCTTCCAAGAACTCTCAGACCTGAAATAAATTGGGTTTACTTGGAAAACCATTATTTTCATTATGTCATGCTCACAGTGGTGGCGGTGACGTCTATATAACGTCTAACTCTCAAGACCTCACATCGTATCTTCGTGCGGCGCTCCGTGGCTCGTTTGGCCTCGTCTGGCGTTGTGCGAGCGGCAAGACACTTCAACGAAGGTCCGATGATTGTGTCATCGATCATCGTGATGGAGAAGATCTGGTTTAACTTAACGATACGATGAACAACGTTATATTTGATCATTTCTGAATAATGAATCACTTATCTGCCATTATTAAACGATGCCTGAATCGAGATGATGCAAATGAAACTTTACGCGGTACGGTTGGCGACACACAATCACAATCGGTCCACTTGAATGAAACTTGTCGCTCGTGCTTTTAGCGAGCCGTGTCTCCAAAAAAACTGATTTCAGGTATTCTCTTCAGAGCCAGCGTGAAGCCAAAAAACGGTGCAGGTCGAACCGTTTGAGTACCGGCCCGATTTGCGCAGAACCCCGCCCACCTTATCGCCACTGGTGACCTCACAAGGGTCATAGTGCACCCATCAGGTCCTCTCCTGTCTTCTGTCCCCAGGTGCCGCTGGAGGAGGGGCTGAACAAGACCATACAGTACTTTAGCCGGGAGCTCGAGCACCAGGCCAACAACCAGTACATCCCCAAGCCCAAGGCGGCGCGCATGAAGAAGGGGCGGCCCCGACACAACTGAGCCCTGCCCCCGCGCGCCCTGATTGGCCACTGTGGGGGGGGTGGGGGGTGGGTCCGGGGCATCGCTCTCGTAGGACCTTTTCTGGAGGCTTCTCTGTGGACATGATGTTGTGTTGTGCCCTCCAGAATCTAATAACTGATCATGTGAGAGAGAGGAACTCTTCTTCAGTGTTGGGAAATGAGACGTTTTTGGTGTTTCATTATGGCCGCCGCCGCCGCTGGCTGGGAGGAGGACTTGGTCTGGTGGTGATATGGTCCTCGGTGGACACCACCAGCTGGGGGACATGCAGGAGGTCGGTGGAGGATGGGGAACGTCAGAAGAACCCGCCATTATTCTCTGTTGTGACTTTATGCTTTTGGATGCCGTTAATTTTTTTTTTGCTATTTAAAAGGATTTTGCTAAAGGGAGAGACGTGGAGTCCTGTTTACGCTTGCAGGGTGTTTTTGTGTTTTGTGCATTTTATTTTATAAAAATTTCTCCTCTGCGATACGACCCTGCTGAGCTGTGGCTCCGAGGAACCGGTCAGTTCTACTGAGGTTCCGTGGTGACGGCCCACCCGCTCATCTCCTCCTCGCTCCGCGGGTGGTCGTCGGGACGCTGGCTGTCAACTCGCCAGCTCCATCTCACGCCCGCCGCTGGACGCAGATGACGGAGACTGAGCGACCGAACACATCGTTTGTTTGTTTCAAAGCTGCCGTCTTCTACTTTGTGAACGCTCTTGTCAATATGTGAATCTTGTACTATCTTTTCAGGTGGAGATGCTATTTTAATAAACATTTTCAATATTTTATTCGCCCTATTTTTACTGTGCGTTTGTTGCTGTGTGCTGTTAAATTAGCGATTTGTATCGTGACGCACACGCCTGTGTAACATTTGCCGCGGCCGTCATGTTCTGATGAGTGACTGACTTATATCTTCACCATCGCTGCTGCCGTAATAATTGCATAGTTAATTACATTCTGCATGTTCCTCTCTTGTAAACATAGTGGAGAAATGTGATCCTCAAACCGATCTTGTGTGCGCGTTGGAGGCCAATTAATCCAAGCTGGCGATTAAGAATCACCAGCCGTGTTATTTACATAGATGATGGCTGTGGAGCCAACATTTCACTGATGTCAATAGATTTATATCGGATCAAGTTGGTAAATGAGCATCTGAAAGAGCTCCTGAGTACCAATAATATCCTTTTAGTTGTACCAGTTTGGCTTCAGGAGACAACACTGCATCCTTACAGGTTGTTAACAATGTAGTTGAGTCACTGGAACACAAAAAAGGCCTTTGATACAATTGACCACCTTCTCCTGAAGCAACAACATTCAACAGTCTGAGCAGATGTGGGCTGGTTTGAAAATGACCTCTTAAAGGGTGAGTCACATGTTGCATCAGGGGTCCTCCAAGGCTCTGTTATGGGTCCACTTTTGTTCTGTGTTAGCAACGTGGCTCAAAATGTCCCTAATGCAAAATGTTTCATTCTCATGCTGACGATTCTGTGATTTACTGCTGTGGTGCCGCCCTGCTAAACCGGTTGAGGTGAGTTAGGCATTTTAATTGATGCTTGTAAAACCTTAACCTTTAAACTTACCATTGAAAACTGAGTCGAGACACTAAAACTGAAGCTTGACTCAAGCTAGGTTTTTATTTTAGAAACCATTCTCACTGTTCCTGTTGCCAGGGAGAAAATTGTTGAGGCTGCGTTCCGTCCCTTTCTTGACGATTGTGATCTGTGGTACCTGCTCACATCTGCCCAATGCTTGCATCGGCTGCCTGGACGCTGTGTACGACCACCGCACTGCTAAGCTCTCACTCTGCTGCACCCGGTAAGCTGGAGTTCAGTGGCCTTCATCAGCCCTGTGCAGACTCACTCACTGGTGCATATTTATTGACGTTTAGACCGTCCATGGTCTGCTCTTACCGAAGAAATTATCTCTATTTATTGCCAATCAATTCCTCAAAGAGATTTTATAATCTCAATGGGACTCACCTGAATAAATAAAGGTTTATTAATAATAATATAATAATCCAAATAAAAAGGTGATATGTTTAATAGAAATATCAAGCATAAATGAATTGAAAATAAACAAACGGTTGTCTAGAATAAATGGGATAATATGCTCAGGTTATATTGTCCTCAAGACCGCCACACAAAAATAGGCAGGAATCGATCTGTGTGTGTTTTAGTAGTAATCATAGTTGACGTTGGCCCCGTGTCTGTAAGAACTCGGGTCCCCGTTGTTCAGCGGGGAGTTCTCGTCATAGTGGTGCTGGCGGCCCTGGTCCGTCGCACGCGCCTGGTCCAGCCAGTAGGCCAGGTCGGTCTCCAGCCGCTGGTAGGATGACAAGCAACACACACACACACACCGTCATGCGCAAGTCGACCTCTTCATGTGTAAGAAGTAAAGCTGAAGTAACGTGAAATAGAGAGTAAAGCACTGGCCCAGTCGGCTGAACTATGTCGTGAAAATAAAATAACTGACGGGCGTTAAAGGCCAACGTGATTTAATAGGCCAAGTCCGTCAGTTCCCTCAGTGTGGGGCCATCATAAGACCCACACACATGTGCGACTAGACTCCGGAATCTGTCGCCCGTTGGCTCAACTGAATACATTTTGTTTAATGGCCCCTGTGTCCTTTTCTACAAGGCGATCGCTTGAGATGGATCTAACAATGCAACGTAGCATAAAATCAAATACTGAATCATCAGGAGTGTCAAACTCATGTGAGGTTGAGGGCCGTAACAGACCAAATGCTACTTAGTGGGGGCCGGACTGACAAAATGCATTTGCTCTAATATTGCTCTAATTCCTCTTCCGCATGTCACATTGCAATCAGATAATCTCCAATTGGAGATTATTATCACGTCAGAAGTGTTGACAAGAGAATTACAATACATTTTTTGTGTGATTATGGCTATTTTTTTTTTATAAAATTGCCTCAGGGGCCGGCTTGGATCGGCTCGTGGGCCGCACCTGGCCCCCGGGCCACATGTTGGACACCCCTGTGCTAGATCATGTGCATCTGAATCTCTGCTGCTGACATGTTTCTATGAAGCCTGTAGCTAACACACCGCTATGCTATGCTAGCGCTGGTGTTCACCTGCTCATCGAAGCCCATGTACATGAACTGCTGGATCCACTGCTGTACGTCGGGCCGGCTGCGGTCCCACACGTTCCTCCGCGGCCGACTCAGCCGCGCCAGGAACTCCTGCGCCTTGGCGGGAGGGATGGCCACACCTGGCCTGGAGGGAGCCCCGCCCACCGCTGCACCGGCGCGGAGAGAGAGGGAAAACGACTTAACGCCTGTAAAGTCATTATCTATCAACCAACGAGTGAGCACAATGGTGACCAAGCCTATGCTCCACTGATGAAAGCCCTTGCCTTGTATTTGCAGTATTTTTTTATATTACGGACTGGGTGGGGAGTCGCCTTTCCCGCGCAAGATTTAAAACAGTGAATAGCAGTGATTGGTCTCATGGATGTCCACCAGAGAGCATAAGCAGAAGCGACGTACTGTTTTTTCGGTCTCTGCTAGAGTAAATGGAGTATCCGCCATTAAACACCTATGCGACACTTAGGATGCAATTATCGCAGAGCACGAAACAGAAATCTTCGAGATTACCACATTAACGTTGTACGATTGATTGGCAATGACAGAATGGAAGATGACGAGCTGTTATGTACAGTAGCTGATGTACAGTTGAGTTTCACTGTTGTTGTTGTTTTAATGATGAAACAGGGTGGCACATCGTGCCACCTACACATTTAGGTTTCATTGGCGATCTCATGAAAAATAATTTTTTTCATCATGTCTGGTCTAAACAACATAGCGTATCCATTAAAACACACACAGACACATGCACATGTACACACGGATCAGATCAGAGCATGCAGGCAGCCACAGGAAGGAAGGAGCCACAGTACAGTAGAACTGTGCAGCACGTTGCAGGAAATCGTTTGCATGTGTTGAGGATCCAGTCTAACAGAGTTTCCCCCGAACGCTACGAGGAGGAGGAAGGGGGGGGGGGGGGGGCATCGAGAGTATAGTAGAGAGTATAGTAGAGAGTACAGCAGAGAGTACAGTCGAGAGTATAGTAGAGAGTATAGTAGAGAGTACAGCAGAGAGTATAGTAGAGAGTACAGCAGAAGTATAGTAGAGAGTACAGTAGAGAGTATAGTAGAGAGTACAGCAGAGAGTATAGTCGTCAGGCGGTTTCCAGAGAAAGACCTTTGATAATATTTATTTGCTAGTCCTCGCTCCTGCTGTCCACCCTCTACTATTCAGAGGCTCTGCAGAGCGTATAAAAGCCCCTGACCTCTGACCCCCAGCGCTGATTCAGAGGCAGGGAGCGGACAATAGGGAGTGAGGAGCCAGATATCGGCGGCTCTCGCTCCAAATCACACTCCCAGAACATTTTCTCATTTTTCCACATCATGGAACTAATCCTGCGGTGTGTGTTTGTGTGCATGTGTGTGTGTGTGTGTGCATGTGTGTATGCGTGTGTGTATGCGTGTGTGTGTGAGAAAGGACTCTGCAGCCTTCTTATGAATCCTAGAAAGCTCACAGCTCCGTCAGCGTCTCCTCCAGCATCTCACATCCTCCATATTCCTCCCTATCCTCACTCAGTTGCACTATGCACCTCCAGAACTTGAGGCGTTACCGACATCAGCCAGTGTTTTATAGCACAGCGTACAGAATATGTGGAGTGCAGCAGCCGAACAACAAGACGCACAACAGCTGGAAAACAGCTCAACAGACTGCATGCACGATGACAGACTGACAGACAGACAGACAGACAGACAGACAGACAGACACACACAGAAGAGCGTTGATCTTGCTCACCTCTGAGGGTCAACAGGGTCACCAGCACAGCGAGGGCCGCTGCCGTGACGCCGGCCACAGGAAAGCTCCGTCCAGCCATGACGATGACGTGTGTCGTGTGTCGTGTTCACACTTACGTGCACCCTGTGGTTGCCGGGACCGCTGTGAAGGCAGAAGTGGAGCACGGGGCTGCAGGAGCTGCTGAGCTGTGGGGGGGAGAGGAGGGGGGAGAGGAGGGGGGAGAGAGTGGGGAGAGAGGGCGCGGCCTGGGGGCTGGGGTGAGATTCCAGGGGGGAAGCTAACTGGCCTATGTCTGTGGAACGTGTGTTGGCTCCCCTGCAGAAACACGACCTGCATCTGGCTCCGGTCCGTCCGCCTGCTGCTGGTAGTTTTCCGTCGTCTCCGTCCCTCGCCCCTGTGGAGCCGGAAAGCAGACGTGGGGCTGAGCGGAGAAAAGGGGGCCTCTTGTTCACCTGAACGCACGCCGCTGGCCCTCGCTGAATATCACAGAGTTTATAAACCGCACGTCTTTGCCTGCTCTGTTTTTGTGTGGTGTGACGAGGCAGCAGCAGCACGGAGAACTAAACACCTCAGAGGAAATGGTTGACGCTAAACTCTCAGGTTATCTGGAGTCCGAGGTCCTGTTTTCTAATACAGAGGTTCCGCTGGGCGTCACTTTGAGGTTGGCTCACCGCTGGACTCTGAATGTCTCGTTTATCTGCTGTGTGTGTGAATCCCAAAGCAACCGTTCTGCTGGCGACAGGCTTTCTATGGACTGTATTCTGGAAGCACCACACAAAGCCCATCTTTGCTTCAGTTACCTGCAGTCAAGGATGCATCAGCTGCCACTGCTATTATCATTAACATAACATAACATTACAGCGTTACTATAACATATGCTATGTACAAATTGCTACCATTGTGAGATTCACTTGCACACACACACACACACACACACACACACACACATCCTTGACCCTGCAATATACTGTAAAGTGTATTGAGTCCCCCCAAGATCCCAACAAAAGCCACCATAAGTGGTTTGCGTGACAGGCAGAGATAGATAGATAGGTCGATAGAGAGAGAGACGGAGAGAGAGAGAGAAAGGGAGAGAGGGAGGGATAGAGAGGGAGACAGAGGGAGATGTAGAGACAGAGAGAGAGAGAGAGAGAGAGAAAGAGAAAGGGAGAAACGGAGAGAGGGAGGGAGAGAGAGGGAGAGACAGATAGTGACCATTCATCCATCACTAGATGACTACAGTAGTTCCATTTCTTCCCCAGACATCGCCAGTTCCTCTCAAAGGCTTTTTATTGAGGAAATAGTTCCGACGTATGCTGACTAGATCAGTTTCTCCAGTAGATACTACTGGGTCCACTGCGAAGGCCTGTTTAATCATAGTATTGCGGAGTGTGTATCTGTGTGTGTGGTTGGTGGCTGGTTTTTCAGCAGCCTCACCTGGGCTCAGAGAGCACAGAGAAATTACATTTTTTTATTTAGATGACATGATTTATTGGCTGTAAGTGACAAAACAATACAAAACAACTTTTTTTTTGATCCTAGTCGAAATATACTGTTGACTAACAATAATCTTTAGATTTCATAAATGATTCAGCCGTTAGTTACTGAAGATGACACAGCGGTGGGGAGCAGATCTCTCTCTCTCCCGGGTCAGTCCTCTTTATGTGGCCGACCGTAGCCCAGCTGGTCGGCGGTGGAGGGGAAGTGGGCCCAGAAGGTTCTGGCCAGGTCGTTCATCTGGTCGTAGGCTCCCTGAGCGCGCAGCTCCTCCACCCAGCCCCAGAAGTCTGAGGACCAGAGGTTCCAGTAGGGCATGACGTAGCCCTGGTTCCCCGGGGTGTCTGCTTCTGCGGCCTCATCCTCTGCATGTAGACAACAGACAGACCATGTCAAGTCACGCATTAAGTAGAATTTATACTTGTTGGTGCGTGCTGACAGTGTTGGGGTACGAGCGGCTGTTTGCAGCTGTACTTCTGCAGCGTAGGCGTTTGCCGCCTCGCTCTGCAAAACATTATTTCTGGAGAGGAGGTGCACACCAAGCCCTGCGTAGGCAAGGCTTGTGTACCCTACCCTAGCACTAACTTGCGTGCTTGTACGTCTTGGCATTAATAATAGTACTTAACATTGTTTAGCATATTGTATGTTCTTAGATGTTGGTAATGCACTCAGAATGGTACTTCTGCTCTTATCCCAGATATTATGCAGACAACCTAGCAATTATGAAACTCATTCTATTAACCTTGCAACTATGAATATTTGAAACCTGCTCTATTCTTATCTTCAGGTACCACAGTGATATATTGCTGTCTCCTTCAACAAATGTACTCTTTGTAAGTCGCTTTAGATAAAAGCGTCTGCCAAATGCCCTAAATGTAAATGTAAATGTAAATGTACGCGGTAGGTACGCATGCAGAGGTATATAAATTGTCCTTCACACGGTGTGCACGGTATCATCATAGTTCCTCTATACCGTTACCCCCACCAATCAGTGGCCATTGTTGTCCTCCTGACTGACACACTGCTATCGTACTGTTGTCCAATTCCTCCCACTGTCCTGTCATGTGACCCGAGGTGCGACTGACCTGCAGTGGCCATGGCGACGCAGGTCAACAGGAAGTAGAGGAGAAGGGAGGCGTGGAGCCGCCGCATGGCTCTGCACAGTGAGGAGCTGAGATGACACAGGAGAGCACGGAAACACACAAACTCCTCCAGACACGCAGGGAGATGCGGCTTGTTTGGCGGTTTTAAAGCAACTTAAAGGCTGATACATACTCCGCAAGAACAGAGAAATGTGTTCACGCTACCAGGGCTGCGAGAACAAAATTATGTCATTATGTCATTATGTCTCGCAGCCCTGGTTCAGGAGTTCTCGCAGCTTGTTCTCGACACGTCATCCGGGCCGAACCTTTTTCTCATGTCATGTCCGAGAACTATTGTGTGATTGGTCAATTTAAAGTGGCCGTGGTTAATGCGTTAATTCTGCCGGCGCAGAAGTTTGCTGCTGTGGGCGGGGCCTTTGAGGAGTTTCTCGTGAAGTAGCCAGAACGAAATTTGTTCTTGTTCTTGCCACCTCGAGAAGAAGAACAAATTTCTCTGTTCTTGCGGAGTATGTATCAGCCTTTAGTCAACAACAACAACAACAACAGTACAATGGTAACTTGTTGCGTCTCCAACCCTGAGACGGACCATTTGTGTTTCCATCACAGCTAATTCCATTTAAACATATAGGTGACCGGTGATTCATTTTATCACATAGCTTTCTGGAATAGTAGGCCCCACACATATTTGATCCAAACTTTTTGGAAAAACTTCTCAAGTAAATCATACTCTTCAAACAGGGAACAGTCAAAAAACACCATTGATATATATTATAATAAAACAGAATGATACGATTATAAATATTGATAAAATAATGAATAAATTGCTGTTCTACTTTTAGAACAAGACTCAACCTACCTGCAGGGTTTCCGGCTGGGATCTGAGTCTCTCTGTCTCTCTTTCTCTCTCTATATATATATATATCTCTATCTCCGTCTGTCTTTTGGGTTGTCTCTCTCTCTCCAGATTGACTCGACCCTCCCGGTGAAGATGGAAGGAAAGTCAGACATGTTTGCTTTTCACGGGTGACGACAAGATCGACGTCACCTCAGACAGCCAGCAGCCCTGTCTACTCACACCTCTCCAGCTGCCATGTGATGCTGCTGCTGCCCTGATAGCTTCAGAATACATCCCATAATAATAATATATCTCACATCATGGTGTCTCCTCCCGCCTTCCCCCGCAACTAGGGATTGCACCGATACCACTTTTTTTCTTACATTTGCAAGTACTTACATTTGGGTACTTGCCGATACCGAATACCGATACGAGTACTTAATAAAACCATTAGGCCTACAGTTCTAATGACTTTGAAAACATGTTATTTTTTTGTCTTGGGGGGGGTGCTCCGTTAATTCGTGGTTCTGATGGGGGGGGGGGTGCTCCGTTAATTGGTGGGGACATGTCCCCAGCGTCCCCACTAAATTCTACGCCCATGCTCGGTACCATGCGCAGTTTCTATTAAACATCCATAAACGACAACTCGGTTGCATCTCTTTATTTCAATATTCCTTGGCTAAGAATATTACAAGGTTAACGTTGCGTTGCCAAAGTGGTATCGGTGCGGTTGTATCGGAGTAGTTTAACGAGTACGAGTACGAGTACATGAGCACAGTATCGGACCGATACCGAATACTGGTATCGGTATCAGTGCATCCCCACCCGCAACCATGACGGCATGCTGACAGTAATAGTGGCGGCAACATGACCGCAACTCTCAACTCTCAAACGTTTAATCATTATTCACACTGATTGATTTAAAGGGGACATATTATGCCACCAGGTGTGAGTGTGATTAGCCATAGCAAGGCGTTTCACAATTGCCATGTGACTACCGTCTAGTGACATCACAAATGGGAATGTCCAGACACACAGATCAGACACATGGTTTTCACATCCCTCATCCAGACTGTCTCCTGGCACTGCTACAGTCAACTCACACACACGCACACACACACACACACGCACACACACACACACACACACACACACACACACACATGCACACACATGCACGCACACACACACACACACACATGCACACACATGCACACACACACACACACACACACACACACATGCACACACACACACACACACACACACACACACACACACACACACACACACACACACACACACACAGGGAGGCAGGATGTGATGATGTGAGTGTCGGACAGGTGAGACTCAGCATCAGGAGAGGGACGTGTGTGTGTGTGTGTGTGTGTGTGTGTGTGTGTGTGTGTGTTGTCCTTGGCGAGACAGAGACACACACACACACACACACACACACACACACGGGGAGCATCAGCTGTGTCTGCTCAGTTAAGTGAATACCTTGCAAGAAAGGAAGGAAGTAACTCTGTAGCCTCAGTGTTCAGTAGAAGAATGTGTGTTTTTGCACCAAGCATTTCTTAAGGTCACAGATGCTCTCAGGAAACTCAATAGCGTGACCAGTTGATGATCAGCAAATTATCAATGAATGTATGACACCCACTGCACTCTGTACCATCCCTGGAAGGAGGGATCCCCCACTCTGAGTTCCTTCTCCAGGTTTCTTGTTAATTAAGGGAGTCATTTCTTGCCCTTAGGGGGGCGCTATAGAGCTAGGGGGGTGTCATAATCACATGGCCCCAGTGCTTGAAGTGGAAAAAATTAAGTGCCAGTACTCCCCTTATTCACGTGTTGGAAAGTGTATCGGCCGGTATCAGCAAACCTTAAGTATTAAATTAGAAATTTTCAGTGAATAAATGATACTATGAGGTATTGCTTTTGTTCACAATATACTGTTTATTTTGAAAAGTGACACACATTTAAAATTTTGAAATGCTCAAGGCAGCTTCGGTGTATGATGAAAGGTAAACAGGCCTGTAATGGAGAGCTCTGCGTAGCTGGGCACTCCATGTTCCCTATGGACAAACACAACACAGACACAGGTAGAAGAGGGAGATAAACAGAAAGAAAATGAGAGGGCAGTTAGTTATGCAGGTGGCAATGAATTCAGTGATGAATTCAGAGAGGATATCACATTGTAAATGGTGAATTAATTCAACATCTCTTGTCATCTATTGTGAAATAATGAAACACATTAGCAAGGTTGACCAAATATTCACTGCCAAAGACAGGAGAGGTAAGTAGCCTAAAATTGTCAGCAATGTAAAATTATTAGCCTAGATTTTATTCAGAAAAAAATATTCTGCATTCTTGGGCTCAGATGTGCTTGAGCGGTCAGGGGCTTCGCCTGCTGTTTCGCTTGCAGATCTTCTTCCCTTTGCCAGCCAAGACCTTACATATCTCTGCGGATTGAACTGCTCTAATGGTGGTCCATTGCATTTTAGAAAAACAAGGTTGGACAGTCGGTGAATGTTGTTGTCTAGCCTTATCAGTGCCAAAGGAGGAAGTTGAACATTCACTCCAGTCAGTTGACAGCCTCAATCCATGCTCTTTATGAGCAGCCAGCAATGTAACTTTACTACATACTTTGCACCCAAGCTTTTTGTCTTTGACAATGAGCCAGTCATTCTGAGCGCAAAAATAAAGCATTTGCTCCTTTGACCAACAGTCGGGCCGTTCATCTTGACTCACGTTGTTGTTGATAACGTCGGTATTGGCTGCGGTAGGTGCAACCACAGGCTGTTTTGCTGATGCTACATCAACAGGTTCTGGGCTGCTAGGAGTGGTGCTAACGTTACCTTGTTGAAGCAGCTCCCGACCTTCATTTAGTTCTGGCTGGGTAGGACTTGACACACTGTCGTGTCTTTGCTCTGTTGTTTCGCATGACTCGGAACGTGCTCTCTTGCCCTTCTGTAGCCAAGCTAACATAATGGCGGCAGCGACAGAGAGAAAAGTTCACTGGACCGCGGAGAAGTTATGAGAGATGTTTTACTCGCGAGAGTAAGAGATGTTTTACTACTTACTTACCTTTTCAATCATTTCACCATTTCTATTTAATATTAGGCTGTCATTTAATGAGGCTCTGGTGTTTTATGAATGTAGTATTTTATGAATTAATGGAATGTGAATGTCCATATTTTCATACCAGTCACATATTGTTGGACCTGCCATGACCCTTAACCCCAGGAAGAGAACTTTAACCCCAATAAAAAATACAGAAGGAAAGATATCTTCTGTGTGTTCTGCTTGATTTCTTCCTCTGCTCTGAATGTTAACATAAAAAGGTTCATGTTGTTATGCATTTAAATGTATCGTTTATATTTACTGTGGTGTGGCGGTTCTCTGGTTGGTGGGGGCCCAGACCTTATCACCTTTAGAAAGATGCCCATGAAGTTACTATTTAATAGAGTTCAGCCCCAGTTGTTGCATCTTTTTGTTCACTGAATATTTGAACAGTGCTTGGAGACATTGTTCATTGAGCTGTTAATAAAGACACTGCGCTTTCCTTTGTCAAAAAATTACTTTGTTAAAAGATTTAAAGAGTCTGCTCCTCCTTGGTGGTGAAGTGCTGCCCCCTTCAGGCGGGTCGGAGGTACTGACGCTATGCTCCAGTGAGAGGCCGGCCCAAGATTTGTTATTCAAGATTCATTTTCCAATAAGTTACACATTCCTGAAACAACAATATTGATCATCTATAGATGGTGAACTACTTCAGTCTCTCAAATTCAAGCCATTGTGCATTAGATTTGTAACACTTTTAAAATGTTGACACTATAAAACCAAAGGCATTATGGAAAATAAGTAATCTCTTTAGTTATTAAATAACCAACACAATCTATGAGACATTTCGCCAGACGGTTGATTGACAGGTCATGTCAAACCTGTGATGAACTCACCAGACAAGGCAGCAAGAAGGACAAACAGACAAATGTGTATTTTTTTGTTTTTTTTAGCAAAGATTTTTAGTAAAAAAAATAATAATAAAAGTAGTATCAAGTCCTCATGTCATGTCATGTGACTGCAGGATCATTCTGGGTATTATGTACATAATACAGTAGAATCAACTCGTGGAGGACAAATGATCGACAACAGCAGATATAATATGCATCTTATGAAAAAACTAAATAAAAGTAAACACCCCACAATCGACAAATCCCATTGGCTGGCTGGCTGGACACAGCAGCGGGGTCAAAGGTCGGTTAAGACACGAGGACTCCTCTCAGCAAAACCCTTTTAACAAAATTGTCGTTTTAGATTACACACACATCATTACTTTTTACATATTAGTTTAATCAATACAGAAAAGGATTTGAACATGAAACAGGGAAGGTGATGAATTCTCTGTGATCTTGATTCTCTGAAAGTTTATTTATCTCGGGACAACATGGACTGCAGCAACCACCTCCAGGTTTTTAATAAATACTTAATACAAGGTCATGGTTCAGAAACACCTTCGCTCCAGGAAGATGTTGTGTTGGATAAGCAGGTTTATAGACTGATCAGCGACAATATGCAGATTAGTAATCACAAAATAAAAACGATAAGCCATCCTATCGGTTGATTTAGCGTCGTTATGGAGGTACAGCTGTTATATCTCCTCTTCTGGGCCGTAAAAGAGTTCAAACGGACGTTGATCGTCACAGATCGACGTGTACGAGACGGAGTCTGCGTGGGAAAGTCTGGGAACGTTTTCCAGAAGCCAGCGTGAGGCGGGAGTCTGGAATGTTAGGGGCAGGGTTCACCGGTGGGGAAGCATGATGATGCGGAAAAAAATAGTAACGAAATCAGGAGAGAACTTTAAACTGGCTTTTGAAAAAAACCTAAACAGAAAAGTACAACAGCAGCAACCATAAGTACTCAAAAAAAGGGTTACAATCGGGTCACAAACAGGTTACACCTGGGTTACAAGCTCGGGGTGGTTCTACAGCCAGAGGTAACCCCTCTCATCACCACCAGGCAGCAGATACACCGAGCAACAGGGAACGTACAAGGTACAGACAACCAGCCCCCTGAATGCAACAGAAGAAGAACTTGCACTAAGACCGTTCCAACGGGTCGGTAAAAGATAAAAATGACAAAAAGTGAATCTGTAAGAAGGCCGAGGACTTTTGCTTTAGAAGTTGAATCGGGGAAAACTGAAGGGGTGCGTTTGTTTTGTGTGCCTGACGAGCATTTTCCAGTGTTTGTTAGTTTGTGGTCGGCGCGCGTGTATGTGTGTGTGTGTGTGTGTGTGTGTGTGTGTGTGTGTGTGTGTGTGTGTGTGTGTGTGTCACAGCAGGGCCTTGACCAGGAACAGCTTGTCCCCGTACTCGCTGGTGAAGATAGGAGCCTTCTTGTAGTGCTCCACCAGCTCGTCCATGGAGGCAAAGTGCCGCTGGCCGATGCAGTACGAGCCGTCCGTCAGCAGGACCTTGAAGTGCTTGTTCTTCTCCAGGGCCTTCAGGGATACTGAGAAGTCACTGGGCTGCAGACACAGAGACAGAGACACAGACAGAGACACACACAGACAGACAGAGAGAGACACACAGACACAGACATACAGACACACAGACAGCATTAGACGCGTAATAATAATAATGGGTAGATTATTATTGTTATTATTTACATGACTTGAATTGCCGTTTAGGATTAGTTGTTATAGCTATATTGCTGTTTTTCATTTGGATTTACATTTTGTTTCACTTAGATTTGTAACATTAATATTTACTTATATTAACATTTATTTAAACATTTATTGAAACTTATACCTGCCTTCTATTAACCCACCAGGCTTCTCTGTTCAACTGCACTTAGTAGAAACTGATTTGTTTGTGTACTTATTTCCACCAGCAGGTGGCAGTACGCCAATCCAGTCAAAAGTCCAACAGACATTATTGACATTATTCCTGCCTCTCCGTCACTCACCGACGACTCGCTGTCCCGGATCAGGAAGTCTCCCTCCTCCGCCCGCTCGTTCAGCACCGCCTCCGCCTGTTGCCGCGTGATGTTGCCATAGTACCAGTCCCGCCCGCCGAACTTGCCTGTGCGCACGGGACCCAGGGGCCGCTCCGCCCACTTCTGGGGCGTGCCGGGGGCCGAGGAGGAGGAGGAGGGGGCGGGGCCAGGGGCGAGGCCGGGGCCCTCGTTGAGCGGGGCCACATAGTTCCTGGGCACCAGGCCCACCAGGCCGTGGGCGTTCTTGCAGCGCCACCACTCGGGGTCGTTCTCCGGCTTCTCCACCACCTCCATCACCTCGCCCTTCTCGAAGTTCAGCTCCTCCTCCGTCACTGAGCTGAACGGGTATAGAGTCTTGACCAGGGGGAGCGGGTCCCTGCCGCGACCCCCGCCCCCGTTGGTCACCCACACCCTCCCGCGCTCCGGGGAGTCATCTAAGTACCCTCCTCCTCCTCCACCCACCTCCTCCTCCTCTTCCTGGACGTAGTTGGAGGGGAACCAGCCGACGTGGCCCGCCTGGCTGCCCCGCCACCACCCGTCGCTGCACTTCTCCATCACCACCACCCGGGAGCCCTTCTGCAGGTTCAGCTCGTCCTCCCGCTCCGCCGTGTACGTGAACTTCACCACCGCCGGCACCGAGAGGTCAGAGAGCCTCTCGGCTCCACCTCCTCCTCCTCCTCCTCCTCCTCTTCCTCCTCCACCTCCACCTCCACTTCCTCCATCCCGGCCGTTGGTCGGGGCATCTGAGTCGGAGCCGGTGGTCGGAGACTCATCGCGAGCGCTGGTCTTTCTCTTGGTTTTACCCAAACCTAAGGAGGGAAGGAGAAACAGAGAGACAAATCTAACCGTTAGAGGAGGAATTATAATTATATTATAATCCTTTCCCTTTCCTATCCCAATTCTCATTTAGGTGGCGAATAGGATGAACTCCATCCATCCCATCCATTTGCGTCCGCTTTACCTGGGGCCGGGTCGCGGTGGCAGCCGGCTAAGCAGGGCCCCCCAGGCTTCCTTCTCCCCAGTCACGACCGTGACCTCCAGTGCATGCTGGAGGTCACGGTCTGATGTAGCCAACAGAACCACATCATCTGCAAAGAGCAGAGATGCAATTCTGAGGTCCCCAAACCGGACACTCTCCTCACCTCGGCTGCGCCTTGAGATTCTGTCCATGAAGATCACGAACAGAATCGGTGACAAGGGACAACCTTGGCAGAGTCCAACACCCACTGAGAACGTGCTTGACTTTGTGCCGAGAATACGGACACAGCTCGCACTTTGTTCGTACAGGGACCGAATGGCACGTACCAACGGCCCCGGTACCCCATACTCCCGTAGTACCCCCCACAGGATCCCCCGGGGGACACGGTCTTGTCCGGGGGACACGGCCTTCTCCAAGTCCACAAAGCACATGTAGACTGGATGGCAAACTCCCATGCCCCCCCCAACAACCCTGCGAGGGTAAAGAGCTGGTCCACTGTTCCACGGCCGGGACGGAATCCGCATTGTTCCTCCTGAAGCTGAGGTTCGACAATCGGCCGGAGCCTCCTTTCCAGCACCCTGGAATAAACTTTCCCGGGGAGGCTGAGCAGTGTGATACCCCGATAGTTGGAGCACACCCTCCGGTCCCCATTTTTGAAAATGGGGACCACCACCCCGGTCTGCCATTCCACAGGTACTGTCCCCGACCTCCACGCTACATTGACTAGGCGTGTCAGCCACGACAGCCCGACAATGTCCAGAGCCTTCAGCATCTCAGGGCGAATCTCATCCACACCTGGCGCCTTGCCACTGAAGAGCTTTTTGACTGCTTCAGTGACCTCTACCAAGGATATGGGTGAGGCTTCCCCCGAGTCTTCAGACTCTGCCTCTTCCACAGAGGACGTACTGGTCGGATTCAGGAGCTCCTCAAAGTGTTCTTTCCACCGCCCGACAATATCCTCAGTCTGGGTCAGCAGTTCTCCTCCTCGACTGAGCACAGCCTGAGCCAAGCCCTGCTTTCCCTTCCTGAGTCACCGGACAGTTTGCCAGAACTTCCTTGAGGCCAACCGAAAGTCCTGCTCCATGGCCTCCCCGAACTCCTCCCACACCCGGGTTTTTGCTTCAGCAACCGCTGAAGCTGCGGTCCTTTTGGCCTCCCTGTCTGCTGTTTCAGGAGACCCCAATAGGATGAACTACAATGTGGAATTTGATTCGATATCATCCAGCAGGACTGGGCGACACGGTAAATTGTATCAGGATAACTATGTCTTAACTGGCACTATTTATGGCACAAAATAATAGTGCTCTGCATTGTTTAGCATATTGTATGTTCTTAGATGTTGGAAAAGCACTCAGAATGGCACTTCTGCTCTTATCCCAGCTATTATGCAATCAACCTCACAATTATGAAATTCGTTCTATTAACTTTGTAACTATGAATGCTTGAAACCTGTTCTATTCTTATCTTTATGTACCACAGTGATATATTTCTGTCTCCTTCAACTAATGTACTCTTTGTAAGTCACTTTGGATAAAAGCGTCTGCCAAATGCCCTAAATGTAAATGCAAATGCATGGGGAATTGAACAAGATCTTTGATAAATATCACGATATGCTTATGATTTCAAAGTATCTTTCTGAACAGTCCAACTGAGGGTCATTAAACATTGAAGTTACAGAAGCTTCAAAGCTCATATTAGCACCCGTTGACTATAAAACTGCGTATCACGGTAAGTCGATATCTAACAATTCATGGTGACACATTCCAATTCAAAGATGTTAAATGGTAATATTTAATGATTGATCCAGCCCTACCATCAAGAGAACATCAATACACTCCAGCACAATATTCTGACTGACTAGGGACCCTTCCACACAACATGGACGCCTCCAGTTGGTGAGAACACAACCAGGAAGTGAACTGCGCTCACCACATGCATGAACACACGACTGTCTAATCCACACAGGTGAACCTTGAACCGAGAGTCGGTAATGCTTGTATCAACAAAGAACTACACACACCTACACACACCTACACACCCATCCACCCACCTACACCCACACACTCTCACATTCCTGCAATCTTAGGTCAAGAGATGTTGGGTACAAACTTGTTATTCTATCTCCACACTGCACCCCACTCTACACCCCACACGCTGATGGGAGGGAGGGGAGGAGAGAGGGGAGAGAGGGAGGGAGAGAGGAGGGGGGGTTAGTGTTGAAGTGGTGCAGGCAGCCAGCCGGCCTTCATACTGACAGACAGCTTCCCTTGATCAGAAGACAGTGCCGCTCCTCCTCCTCCTCCTCCTCCTCCTCACGTCTGAGTGCTGCAGACCAGAGGAGTAGGAGGATGAGGAACTTGTTCAGAACGTGGTTCAACGCGTTCAGCCCATGTGAGTGTTCTCTGGCCGACTGAACCACAGCGTAGTGGACAGAGTCTCTCTCCACCCACCTGTACCGTGGAAGACTATAAATAGAGGATGGTTCTGGACCCTGAAGAATGTCATGGGGTTGGGGGGCTATTAACCGGAAATGTATCGAGGACCCACATTTAGAACATGTCACCAACCTCATGACAGTTAATTTGGTGTTCAAAATGTTCAATTAATAGCTGTGAATAATTTTGTCGGTGTGTTTCCTTAAATTATTTTAAAATCACAAAGATATGCACTCCATTGGGAAAAATATCCCAGTTTTAACAGTTCAGGGGGAGGGAGAGAGAGGGAGGGAGAGGGAGGGAGAGAGGGGGAGAGAGAGGGAGAGATGGAGAGAGGGGAGAGGGGGAGAGAGAGAGAGAGAGAGGGAGAGAGAGAGGGAGAGCTGATCCTTCCCAGATTGGCTCATTTTCCATGACAGCCGGCGGCCCAGTTCACACCTGAGGACACAGCGCAGGGAAAATGCCACAGAAATGTCAGGTGTGAATAAAACAACTTTGGAAGGGAAGCTGCGAGGAGAAAGTTGCACGGGGTTCACCCAAAGTAGCAGCAAACTTGTTAGCCAGCCAGGAGACCAGGGGGGGGAGACGGGGGAGACAGGGGAGAGTCCCCTGGCACAAGGTTTTGGTGCCGGACGCATCGCTAGCAGCCAGGAATACAGAGCAGCCCCACACACCTAGCCTCATACAGCTAGCCCTCACACACCTAGCCTCATACAGCTAGCCCTCACACACCTAGCCTCATACAGCTAGCCCTCACACACCTAGCCTCATACAGCTAGATCAGAGGTTCTGCTGTAACACAGTAGGACTGCTGGATCAGAAGTTCTGCTGTAACACAGTAGGACTGCTGGATCAGAAGATCTGCTGTAACACAGTAGGACTGCTGGATCAGAAGTTCTGCTGTAACACAGTAGGACTGCTGGGTCAGAAGATCTGCTGTAACACAGTAGGACTGCTGGATCAGAAGTTCTGCTGTAACACAGTAGGACTGCTGGATCAGAAGTTCTGCTGTAACACAGTAGGACTGCTGGATCAGAAGTTCTGCTGTAACACAGTAGGACTGCTGGATCAGAAGTTCTGCTGTAACACAGTAGGACTGCTGGATCAGAGTTCTGCTGTAACACAGTAGGACTGCTGGATCAGAAGTTCTGCTGTAACACAGTAGGACTGCTGGATCAGAAGTTCTGCTGTAACACAGTAGGACTGCTGGATCAGAAGTTCTGCTGTAACACAGTAGGACTGCTGGATCAGAGTTCTGCTGTAACACAGTAGGACTGCTGGATCAGAAGTTCTGCTGTAACACAGTAGGACTGCTGGATCAGAGGTTCTGCTGTAACACAGTAGGACTGCTGGATCAGAGTTCTGCTGTAACACAGTAGGACTGCTGGATCAGAAGTTCTGCTGTAACACAGTAGGACTGCTGGATCAGAAGTTCTGCTGTAACACAGTAGGACTGCTGGGTCAGAAGTTCTGCTGTAACACAGTAGGACTGCTGGATCAGAGTTCTGCTGTAACACAGTAGGACTGCTGGATCAGAAGTTCTGCTGTAACACAGTAGGACTGCTGGATCAGAAGTTCTGCTGTAACACAGTAGGACTGCTGGATCAGAGGTTCTGCTGTAACACAGTAGGACTGCTGGATCAGAGTTCTGCTGTAACACAGTAGGACTGCTGGATCAGAAGTTCTGCTGTAACACAGTAGGACTGCTGGATCAGAAGTTCTGCTGTAACACAGTAGGACTGCTGGATCAGAAGTTCTGCTGTAACACAGTAGGACTGCTGGATCAGAAGTTCTGCTGTAACACAGTAGGACTGCTGGATCAGAAGTTCTGCTGTAACACAGTAGGACTGCTGGATCAGAAGTTCTGCTGTAACACAGTAGGACTGCTGGATCAGAAGTTCTGCTGTAACACAGTAGGACTGCTGGATCAGAAGTTCTGCTGTAACACAGTAGGACTGCTGGATCACAAGTTCTGCTGTAACACAGTAGGACTGCTGAATCCCAGGTTACACTCTCTGCTACCGCGCGGTTGAGGGCCTGTCTGTATTGACTTGATTAATGAGGCTGCGATGATCCGAGTGAACGCAACACTTGCGGTTGGTTACGCCATGGCTGGCTGGCCTACAAATGAGCAGAGCTACGGACGAGTGCGTACTCGCACCGTGTACGAGCGCAACGACACTTCAGCACACAAACGCTGCACCCTGAAGCCCCGCCTGCCGTAGTGGGAGCATGACTGACTGATTGGCTGCTGATCCGAGCTGTCATAGCAGAGCACCCTGGGGTGGGGGGGGTGGGGGGGGACAGTCAGCTGTCACTCTGATCTCTCACCTCAAACGCTGACGCTGCCTCAGAACGACCTGTGACATATGGAAGAAGGGAGGGAGGGAGGGAGAGAGATCAGGGGTGATGGAGAGGGGGAGGGAGGGAGGGAGGGAGGGATGGAGAGAGAGAGAGATCAGGGGTGATGGATGGATTGTGGTGTTTCTGACACACAGATTTCTCTCGCTCTGATTCCCGGCCCCCGGGGGACAGAGTCCAGCCCAGCACACCACAACATGTGGGCCAACATGGTGGTGGTGGTGGAGGTGGTGGAGGACATACTACTCTCCCCCCCCCCCCCCCCACCCCCCCTTCATCTACCTTCCCTCCATCTCTCTCTCTCCTCCCAGGGAGCCTGGAGGGGGGAGGGCGAGGGGGAGAACCTGCCCTCACCCTCCGCGTTGATCACCGCAGGAGGAAACCCCAGCAGCTGTAATCGCTGGAATGTGCTGGAACGATGGATTAGTCCTCCCTCCCCCTCCCTCCATCCCCCATCACATGTGACATATTCGTACGGCACGGTCCCATTTTTAATCTTGGATCAAATTGTCTCTACAACTTCGATTCCTCTTCTTTTTTCCCTTCTGTGTGTGGCAAAGGAAAAAGTCATCCATGCATGTCAATTGTCCGTCGGGCCGATGGAGGTAACGGCCCGATGTGTGAGGTCATGGCTGTAGGTTGAATATACTCGTTAGACACCTGCAACGCTGGATCTTCCCACGTGGGGTCTGCAGCAGCTAGTCTCTCTTGTCTCTCTCGCTCTCTTTTCGCTGTCTCTGTCTCTCTCTCTCACTCTGTCTCTCTCTCTCTCTCTGTCCCTGATGTAATTAGAGAGAGTTTAAGATAACGAGCGATGTCTTGCTTCCTGGTGATTCACGAGGAATTAACCGCCCTGTAAGACTGAGAGTTGGGCTGTTAGCGCTAGCGGGGGGGTGTTAGCGTTAGCGGGGGGGTGTTAGCGCTAGCAGGCGGTGTTAGCATTCGCGGGGGGGTGTTGGCGTTAGCGGGTGGCTGTTAGCACTAGCGGGGGGGTGTTGGCGTTAGGGGGGGTGTTGGCGTTAGCGGGGGGGCCTGGTGTGTTTCCAGGGAAGCTTGCGGAGAAAATCGATCAGCAAGCGAACATAGAAAACCCATGGGCCGTCCGAAGCCTCTCTCTCTCTCTCTCTATCTCTCTCTTTCTCTGTCTTTCTGTCTTTCTTTCTCTCTCTGTCTCACTGTGTCTCTGTCTCTCTCACTGCCTCTCTCTCTGTGTCCCTGGCAGGTTTTCGCTTGGCCTCTCTTTCTCTCTCTCTCACTCTCTCTCTCTCTCTCTCACTCTTTGTGTCTCTACACCTCCTGCAGAATAGCAGGACTGGGGGCAGATGATGAAGAAGAATAGGTGTGTTGTCCAGAACTTTTTACTTTGTGAGCAATGCAGATGAGTGTGCATTGTCTGTGTGTGTGTGTGTGTGTGTGTGTGTGTGTGTGTGTGTGTGTGTGTGTGTGTGTGTGTGTGTGTGTGTGTGTGTGTGTGTGTGTGTGTGTGTGTGTGTGTGTGTGTGTTTGTGTGTGTGTGTGTGTGTGTGTGTGTGTGTGTGTGTGTGTGTGTGTGTGTGTGTGTGTGTGTGTGTGTGTGTGTGTGTGTGTTGTAATCACCCAGAAATAACCACCAATTATTATATTTAGCTTTATGTGGCTAGGTGTGTGAGGGCTAGCTGTATGAGGCTAGGTGTGTGAGGGCTAGCTGTATGAGGCTAGGTGTGTGAGGGCTAGCTGTATGAGGCTAGGTGTGTGAGGGCTAGCTGTATGAGGCTAGGTGTGTGAGGGCTAGCTGTATGAGGCTAGGTGTGTGAGGGCTAGCTGTATGAGGCTAGGTGTGTGAGGGCTAGCTGTATGAGGCTAGGTGTGTGAGGGCTAGCTGTATGAGGCTAGGTGTGTGAGGGCTAGCTGTATGAGGCTAGGTGTGTGAGGGCTAGCTGTATGAGGCTAGGTGTGTGAGGGCTAGCTGTATGAGGTACAGCAGAACCTCTGATCCAGCAGTCCTACTGTGTTACAGCAGAACTTCTGATCGCAGCAGTCCTACTGTGTTACAGCAGAACTTCTGATCCAGCAGTCCTACTGTGTTACAGCAGAACTTCTGATCCAGCAGTCCTACTGTGTTACAGCAGAACTTCTGATCCAGCAGTCCTACTGTGTTACAGCAGAACTTCTGATCCAGCAGTCCTACTGTGTTACAGCAGAACTCTGATCCAGCAGTCCTACTGTGTTACAGCAGATCTTCTGATCCAGCAGTCCTACTGTGTTACAGCAGAACTCTGATCCAAGCAGTCCTACTGTGTCACAGCAGAACGTTCTGGTCCAGCAGTCCTACTCTGTTACAGCAGAACGTCTGATCCAGCAGTCTTACTGTGGCAGCAGCATAACTTCTGATCCAGCAGTCCTACTGTGTCTACACAGAACTTCTGATCCAGCAGTCCTACTGTGTCACAGCAGAACTTCTGATCCAGCAGTCCTACTCTGTTACACGGCATGAACTTCTGATCCAGCAGTCCTACTGTGTTACAGCAGAACTCTGATCCAGCAGTCCTACTGTGTTACAGCAGAACTTCTGATCCAGCAGTCCTACTGTGTTACAGCAGAACTTCTGATCCAGCAGTCCTACTGTGTTACAGCATAACTTCTGATCCAGCAGTCCTACTGTGTTATAGCAGAACTGCTTTTAATTATTTAAGTATTTCTACCTAATAGTAGTGATAGATCACAATATTGTTAGGAATGAAACATGGGTACATTACTGTACATTGGAGTTAATTAAGTGATGAAGGTCTGCATTTTCTCATTACTGCTGGGGCACGTTGATAAATTGATTGATAAATCATCTTCCTCACACTAAGGACAGGTAAATGATAGCACTCAGAGATGGTAATCAATACAGCTGAATCATCTTCCCCCGCCTGCCGGACCATTACCGGGCCAAGCCGAGGGTAATGGGCCTTCAGTCCAGCCCTCCTGGTGACGCCACCATCCTCCTCTCAGACGTCTCCACACGAGGACAGCCCAAGGTCACACCAGACCTAGCCTCACCAATCAGGCTTTAGACGAAGATTTAGAGCAACATCTAGACTAACTAGACCTAGATCAACATCTAGACTAAGAAGATCTAGATCAACATCTTGACTCGATCAACATCTAGACTAGATCTCCATCTAGATTAACATCTAGACTAGATCTACTTCTAGATTAACATCTAGACTAGATATACATCTAGATAAACATCGTGACTATATCTGCATCTAGACTGGATCTACATCTAGAGTCTGAAAACTCAAAATACAAATCTGTGTGAATGGGACGTTTCACTTTCTTTCGCTTCAAATTTGCTTCGACCAATCATGTTCCTGGGGGCGGAACCATGTGATATGGCTGACCATCGTTTGGAAAAAACCCCCAAAAAAGGACAAATATTTCAAAAGAGGAAACCCCACGTAGCTCCACGTACACAGGCTCTGTGAAGTCCTCCCTACCAGAAGCTCAGCTATATATAGCATTGTGGAACCTCAGGACACAAGACCGGAGAGACTGGACTGAACCAGGACCAGAGATCGCACCAGAGACCAGACCAGGAGCCGCCACCACCTACCCAGCGTGTCTTTAATGTTCTTCACCAGCGAGGCCTTCTTCAGGCTGTTCTTGCGCTCCACGTAGTTGGAGGGCACGTAGCCCGTCTGGTTGCCGCTGTTGCGGACCCTCCACCAGGTCTTGGAGTCGTCCAAGAGGTGCAGCCGCTCGTTCTTACGGATGTCCAGCTCCTGCTCCTGCTGGGCCGTGTAGTCCCACTTGGCTACAACGATCACCTCCTCCGTCATCGTTCATGGAGTCCCCCCTGCGAAGGCGGAGGGGAGGAAAGCTGGGTGAGTTGAGTGAAAGCGGTCAAACCGGTCGGCCAAAAAAAACGTATAAGCACCAAAAAAAACCACAGGAGGACGGCTTATGGCTCCGCTCACTACCAATGAGCTAGCTAGCTAACCACATGGGAGATGTGACGACCTGGGTTCGAGTCCCACCTGCGGTCCTGTAGTCTCCCAACCCACCATTCTTGCCCGTACAGGCATAAAAAAAAATCCCACAAAAGAAATATTAAAAACACAAGTACAAACACAGGACTGAATAGCTCAAATTCCCCACATGATATTCCTTAGGAAGTAATATATGAATGGTTTTGCGTCAGACCGTGAGGGTAATGCAGACGTCCAGGTGTGGAGATGACAGGTCACCAGCAGGCCAGACACCTCATGCTGCACTCTAATCTAATCGTTGGTTTAAGGCAATACTTCAACTACACATGAAGTGCTCGTGTGCAACGCAGTGTCATTACCCTTAATCGGAGTTGAGCAATCACACGGCGATGTGGAGAAACAAACCCTTATTAACACAGCGAGGAGGGCACCGCGATAAAATGCTCTTGTGCACGTTTAGCCGACTGATGCTGAGGTTGGGCTTCGCTGTGTCTGTCACAGTACGTGCACACACACACACACACACACACACACACACACACACACACACACACACACACACACACACACACACACACACACACACACACACACACACACACACACACACACACACACACACACACACACAATGATAAAGGAATGTGTCTGTGTCCCTGTGTGTGTGTATGTTATGGTTTGCTTTAAAATATGCACCAACAACTCAAGAAAAGCACGATATGGCCTCCCTGACGGCACGCCAGGCATCCCAGCAGACAGGTCTACGTTCCAGAATCTTCACAGATGCTTGCCGAGACGATAAAAAGCTATGATTACATTAAAGAGCCGTGACATAATCACAAGCGTGGATGAGAGATGAGAGTCACCGGCGTCTTCTAGCAGCCGCACAGAACAACACCGAAGCCGCTCTGGAAATGTCTGAGGTGGCGAGTTGACCGCCGATGACAGAACTAGCTTGTTCACAGCAGCTAGCTAGCAGGATCTGGAGCCAACTTTTGAGCGGAGCAGCAATTTGTAGCGATGTTTGAGCCGGTGGACGGTGAATGTTTTCCAGCCCTCAAGCATCAACATGGCCATAAATTGACAGCTAAATGGACTGTACGTCTAACTCGGCAGAATCAAGGCTGCAATTACTTCAGTCGAGATGGTGCGCACGTCTTTTCCGAAACCTCAGCTCCAGACCTCAGCCGTTCCTAAATAATAATAACAACTATGATAAACTGCTGGAGCACGTGACCCCTGGTGACCCCACCACCGTTTTCCTCCCTGCCGACCAGGAGGGCTGTGGAACGTCTAAGCGAGTGCATGTGTGTCGTGTGATGGTTTGTTTGTTCCGAGACGTCCAGACAGACGGGAGCACGAAACGGAAACACAAATTGACCTCGCCGCAGATGCACACACGTAGCACGGGAGGAACACAGGGTTCCAGTCCCCGTATCGTAGCGTTCCATAACAATTTGTTCCTTAATGAGAAGGCAGGAGAGGGCGCAAGAAGCACGACCGCGAATTATGACTTATGAGACGTATAGCCAGCCACATAAATTACTTACTCCGTGTATATATATAAAAAGATTCCATTACCGCCAGGGAGATGGATGCCCTTTGTAGCACTCCAGCACACAGTAGATACTTCTTCTCCTTAATCCCCAACAAAAGCTATTAAACTCCACTCCAATTAAGCCAGAGCCACAGATACCAGCCCTTAGTCCTTATTAAATCAACTGGTGTTGTAACGTTAAGTCCACAAAAACGGATTTATGTCAACCGTGTGGCTGAAGCAAAACACAAAAAGTATTTTAGTTTGTTTGTTAATATAGTTGAGGAAAATAATTGTCATTCCAGTACACTTTAAAAGGTATTACCACTATGTTACTAGTGTCTTTGAAATACTTTAAATAAAACAAATTAAAAGTTTGTTTGAAAGTACTTTGATTACAGAATATATCCTTGATATATTTGGGAAAAATGTATTAAAGTTGTTTAATGGTAATATAGAAGTGTATTTACAGTGCAGTACAAAAGTAAAAGACACTTTTCGGAAATGTAGAATACTATATACAGTGTGTCTATGTACATTTGTATTACACTTAGTATACCATTTCTCCACCTGAGGTAGCTACTCTACGCAAGCTTCGCTGAAATGTCTGCCTTCACATTTCATCCCCCCCTCCCCCCCTCCCCACCTCCTCCTCTCGACCAAAAGGAAAAACCTGTCACACTTTGCATTGTTTAAACGCTGCTATGCGCCTCCACTTGCCAACCCCGAAGCGGTCAGACTGGATTTCGTCACGGGCGGTGGAGACGAGAGGAGAGAGGCCAGGGGGCTGTGAAGTTACGGAGCTGGGAGTTGTGCAACGGGCTAATCTAATCTAAAGTCGCTGGGGAGGTGGACTTGATAGTGTCCTGTCCTGCACTACACAGTCCACCACCACACCCTCCATTTAGTTGTACAGTACTCTAGCAGCAAGGTGTCAATTGTCCACAGGTGTGAAGTCACCAGGTGGCAGGGACTTTGGGACGGAGCTCGAGGAGGAGTGAAGTGATTGAGGGAGCCGTGCTGAGGAGTGACGTCACGGTGGCGGCGGCTGTAAGTCTTGCGGGTGACGGCTGGAATGTGAGCGTGCTCCGGCCTTAACCTGCCTTGCGGCCACGGGAACGAGAGGCTAATTCCTCAGGTGAGCCAGGGGTTCTGGGTGAAGCAGGAAAAAGCTTTGGAGGTTTGTGGTGTGAGGACGACGACTATCCCTTACTTCCTACTGATGTATTAGATGTGGACAAAAAGGACAAAGCCCATAACTCACACCTTGAGATCAGCTTCCTATTACCGCCTTGCCTTGTTAATGTGTGACCAATGAGTCAACGTAGACCACGTGTTTAAAGCCATTCAGGGACGCATTTCAAACAACAGCAACTGGATACAATGGATTGCATTTGTATAGCGCATTTATCCAAAACGCTCGACAGATGCCTCACATTCACCCATTCATACACCGACGGTGGTGTCAACCATGCAAGGTAACAACCAACACGTCAGGAGCAGTTAGGGTTAGGTGGTGTCTTGCTCAGGGACACCTTGACACTTAGCTAGGCAGAGCCCGGGGATCGAACAACTGATCTTACCTCCTGAGCTACTGCCGCCCGTATACAAGGTTCCCTCACCTCAAATTCAAATTCAAGGACTTTTCAAGGACTTTCCTGGCCCAATTACCTCAAATTGAAGGACCCAAGACAGCATAGTTTGAGACACGGATCAAGGTTAACTATTGTTACAACACTGACAATGTTTATCCTATAATGACCACTAGCAGGCTTTACAGAAAAGTCAACAATTAAAAAGGATTGAATGTGCAGAATAGTTCTCAGTGGTGAAAGAGTATGTGGTCTGTAGCCTTTTCTAACACAGCAAAACAATATATTGTGAAACTTTTTTTTCTCTCCCTCAAATTCACCCATTTTCAAGGATTTCCAGGACCCGTGAGTACCCAGTATGAAACAGTCTGGTTTATGGATCCAAGACCAGCCTCACAACAATTTTGGTTCTGCGGTTCTCCGGTTCTTCAAAGAGTCTCGATGCATTCATTCATAACAGTCATTGTTTTTAATACCCTGCAGGTTGCATTTCCGTAGCGGATCTGAACCAGGTTGAGCATCACTCTCAGCGGCTCGCCTTCAACGGGCCGACGGAAATGCTTCCTATTCAGTTCCCCCGCATCAGCACCATTCTCTCCGTCTCCTTCCCGTCATTAGGTGGAGGACGGAAGAGACACCGCTCGGCAATCCATCTTCTATGATGGTTGATCACGCCATGGCACGCGCAAGCACATGCACAGAGAGACACACTAATCAATGAAAGCAGCCAATCACGTGGCTAATCACTCTGGGACTCCATCGAACGGCCCTCTATGGTTTTTGTTAGTGTCGATTTTGTAAATAAAGTTGCATTATTGTTAATTCAGTCTTGGCTTGGCCGCCCTTTGAACACTGCTTTTGTGAGCGCTCTCTCCCTCTCCTCCTCTCTCTTGTGGACAGAAAGGGTTTTTAGAAAATGAGGCGACCTATGATCGCTTATTCCTCCACCTCCACTTAGTGGGGAGGAGGAGGAGTGACAGACTGCTGAGCCGGGCTTTGACAGCACTGCTTCACACCTCCCCGATGAAGAGGAGGAGGTGGGAGGAGGGGGGGGCTCAGTGAGTCTTTTATTCTGCTGACACAAAAGGCAAAAAAGGAAATAAACATTGATTGTATCAAAAGGAGAGAAAAGGACTTTAAAGTGAACCCCGACTGGAGGAATAATAGACCTTTAAATGATTTGAACATTTGAACATTTGCTTCAGCTATAAAAACGTGATCTTAAAAGTACTCGAGACAGAAAAATGTATTTCACTCGA